>PVJH01021090.1:0-39415 GCA_004026705.1 Nesogale talazaci
AAAAGGACAGATATGTGTGTTGATATCACTAGTATTTACATTGCTTTTGAGGTTAAATAAGCAGCAAGGCATGAATGTGAAATAGATGCAAACAGTCATGTGCCACATAGCATCTGTTCAAGCAATGTCCTACTGCTTAGACATTAGTGGTCTATAGAAGGTTGTCATGAAGTTCAGAAATCTGGATCAGAGAGCATGACATAGAAAACATAGCAGCTTCCTCTTGTTTCTCATGTCCCTTATACACAAAGCAATTGCATTCCCAGGCATATAAGGTACAGTACATATTGCAGAGCCTTGTCAAGTTGGTATCAACTCATAGCCCTATACACAACAGAACAAAACAATGCCTAGAATATGTATAACCTTGATAGTTATAATAAACACTGTCGGTGTGTATATTGTACTATCTGAACATTTAGGAAATGGCCATAGAGGCTTCAACTCTGTGGCAGCAGCTTCCAGTCTCAGGTACCGTGCATCTCTTGACTGTTGTAGCATTCTCTCTCTTCCTAACTTCCTTTCCAAAACTACTCCCAGGAAGTACATTGTGGCTTTCCAAATGCTAGCGGTGGCTGTAGCAAAAGGCAAAGGGAAGATTCGGTTTGGAAATGAAGCATAAAAGGGGGTAATGGGTTATGAGTCGGGCTGCTGACCTCCTGATCAACAGTTTGAAACCACCAGCTGCTCCACCCAAGAAAGATGAGGCATTCTGCTAACGAGTTACAGTCTTGGAAACCCAGGGGCACAGTCCTACCCTGTCCTACTGGGGCCACTCTGAGTCAGAATTGAATTGATAGCATGGAGTTTGGAAGGCGGGAAATCTGCAGATGTTATTACTCTTGACTTAGGCACCTGGCTCAATGACAATGATTCCCAAAACAAAGGAGAAAAGCCTCCAAGCTGACAGCTGCAAGGCTAACAAAAATGTGACAGGGATCTATATCAATTATGAAGAAATTGCTGGTGTTAGTCCAGACTGACTAGAGAAACAAATCCAGAGACGCTCATCTATGTATTAGAAAGAGCTTATATCAAAGAGTCATTGTATATTAAGAAAATGTTGCAGCTGGTCTAGATCAAGTCAAGTCTGATATTAGTTTGTTAGTCCGATACTAGTCCATAAGTCCCTCTTCAGAGTCATGCAGCACATCCAACGATTCAAAAACAGGATTATCACAGGCCAGTGGGTCCGAAGTCTTCTGAATCCAGTGGCAGTGGAAGCATCTTCAAGGCTCTTTTACGTCTCAGTGTGGCTCCACATGGCTTGTCAACAGGAAGGTGAAAGCAGAGAGAAAGTATGTGACCCACCTCCAGGAGAAAGAGGAAGAGGTCAGCCTAGAAGAACCATTGATAGACAGGCTAAATGCCACTCACATGTTCCTACAGGAGTCAAGTTGACACACAAAAATATCATATTGCAAATGATGTGGGTTGACTGAATCCCTCTCAGCCTTTCCATGATCACTGCTACAACACAAAGTTTGTTAGAGATGCTTAAAACAAAAGTAGGCCTAAGGCCATATTGCATATCAACGGGATAATTCAGAGAAGAAAGGATTGAATTTACTGTTTCAAGAATATTCTTAGGATCTAGCTGTATTTAGACAATATTGACTTCTAATTACTATTATTATTGATATAATGTGTGCTAAAAATGATTATTGGGAAAGTGAAAATAGTTTGTAAGCCCACCGTCTGTAGACATTAAATTGGATCTTTAACTACATATAGGACATGCCTGCAAAAAAGGCTTTGAAAAGATAAGCCTCACCTCAGTGCCTTGAGTGCTCTGGACATTTTCATTTGAAAAGACTTGCTGAAAGACTTGTAGGTAGAATAAAGAAGAAAAAAGGAGCATTTGCCTTTTTGAATTTTGAGCTAGGGGTTTGCACCTGAAGCTTGAGCCAAGAAGAAATATCCTCCCTAGGACTGAAAGTTGAATGGAGCCTGAGGATACCTTGAAATACTTGATAGATGACCACCTGGATCCAGGAAAGCAGCAAAAGAGAGACAGGTTGGGTCTGGCCACTGACACTTGTGAATCTGTATCATAGGAACCAGAGGAGAATAAGAGCATGTTGACTTGTCTGAAGTTTAAATACTTGTGTGGAACCTGACCCTACAGCATGACCTAGCCTAAGGGGGGTTAGGGTTGTTAAGAACTTGTGACAGGGCCCATGGTCAAAAACAAGATGGCCAAGGGGCACCCTAGTGAGGCTAGTGAGGTGGCCCACTGGGTTAACCAGAACCCAACCAGATGAAGATAAGATTTTTGAGACTGTGTCTTGGTGCATATGGATGCTGACTTTGTGGATGACCTGTCCTGATTAGACTTTGCTTATAGATGCAGACTCACAAGATTGTAACGGGAAGATTACACATAAAGATTACACATAAAGATAAAGATTCTTCATATCAAAGAACATGCTTGTCTCCTCTGAGCACTGGATTGATATAAATGGGCAGTATAGAAATTGGATACTCAAACTTTGTGGGGGTGGAGCAGGTACAAAATCCTAAAGTGGCTATGATATGATAGGGGCATATGATAGGCTTATGGTGTGGGTATTCACATAACTGCAATAGAATATTTTTTGTTTTATTTTGTTCTCTTATAGAATATTATGTTTAAATGAGTCCGGTACATTTTGAGTTGTATGCACTTTAGTTTTATCCTAGAAGGTTCAAATGTAATTTTACTCTTGTTTTTGTTTCAAAAATTATTTATGGCTAAACAGTTGTGTAAAAGTATCAAAGTGACAAGAGGTTGTCCATGGTAGTTACATAATTTCATGTCATTTTGAAGATATAAAAGTGTAGGGGTGGAGTTTAGCCTGATCGTCATGTCATAGCCTGCTGGTACCTCCTTGTTGGCATGACCTCATAAGGAAGATCCTGAGACCCTCTCTTCTATCTCCACCTTCACCTTCCTGTTGATGAGGCACACTGTGACTTGCATGAATCCTGTGATGCTTCCATCTCCATTGGACCCACAAGATGTTTCGCCCATTGACCTGTGATCTTCCTGCATTCTGTATCATTGCATGTGGCTGCGTGAGTTTGAAGAGAGATTTATGGACTAGTGTTGGCCTTGATCTGGATTGGGCTGGGATATTTGATATATAGTTACTTCTTGATAGATAGCTCTCTCTTAGACACTCTTATGATTGCCACTGAATTTGTTTCTCTAGTCAACCCAGCCTGACACAAACTACAATACCATGTCTGCACCTGATGTTCTACACACAGGGTGTCCTGGGTGCTCAGTGGCATACAACTGGACTGAAAAGGAAGTGAGTTTATTTAGAAAATTGAGATAGGACTGATTGATAGGAATAATTGAATAACTCTTTTCTAAAAGGTTTGATCTATTGTATGATCTATGAATTACATGTCAATTAAAGCAAAAACCTATCCTTATTTCCAGATACTCTGACTTCACATCTACAATCCTCAGTTATCTATTTGATAAAACAGCTGCTAAAAATAATAGAACCCAAATCTGGTTCCTAAAAAGAACAATACAATCTCTGAACTCCCCAGACTCCTGGTTAAGGACAAGAAGAAGGAGGGGAAGGAGGAGGAGAAGGGAATAAAAATAGTATTTTAATGAGGTAGGAGATATGGGCCCAGACTCAAAAGTTATTCCAAAAAGAATCGAAGAAAATGGAATACATTAAAATGGAATGTATCTAAAGCAGTGTCTTTCTTTTATGTGACAACAGCCCCGCTGTCATAGTGCTCACTGTCTAGGAGAGAGGTACATTAAACACATGCCGATGGTTCATTTTCCCTATCAGCTTGGGTAGGCAGTGGTAACCAGATACTTGGTCAGATACCAGCACAGCTGTGGCTGTGAAGGTATTTTGTAGCGGCCGCGTCTCTGCCTGGGTGGTGATTGCATAGCGACTGCCAAACCACTGAGAATCACAGCCGAGCTAAGTTGACTCACAGCATCAAGCAGCACAACATGGTCAATGTTCGCCCTCCTGAGGACATTATCTCCTCTAAGTAGGGCAGAGGAAACCTTGTTTAAGCAGAGGGAGCCGTAAGGAGAGCTAGAAAAGTGGCTAGTGCATGTACTAATCTCTGACTAGAGCATAGGGAGGGTGGTAAGGACAGCAGCCAAGATACAAAGACTGTAAGAGCTTCTGGCCTGTGGTCAGGATGCTGGCTATGAGCTTAAATGTCACGAGGATGCTTTTCAGCATTTTCAGCAGCAAGCATGAGCTGCTGCGGTGTCAATGAACTCTGTCAGGTCTGCAAAGGCTGTCAAGGCTGTCAAGGCTGTCACCTGGCAGTTGGGCAGCATTCTCAAGGTTCTCTGTCACTCGTCTCATTCAGTGATACCGGTCACTGTCGCGTCAATTCAGACTTGCGGCAATCCTAGAGGGCAGAGGAGGACTGTAGAAGTGCCCCATAGGGTTTGTAGGCTGTGATCTTTCTAGAAGCAACCTCCAACCAAGTGCTTAACCACTGTACCCCAAGGCTGCGGGCTACTCACCCCTTCCTCGTTCTCCCTGGTCCTCTTCATGCAAATTCTGCTCTGTCACATTGGCAAGCCAACTCAGAGACCATGCTTCCAGGGGCATGGGACAACCCCCTCGGCTTAACTTCCCAGAAATTTCTTGAGCAGCTTGGATCATCCTGGCATTTTCTTCTTTCCATAGTGACAAGGTGCGACAGAAATTCTGACAACACGCTCCGGCCCTGTGCTTTGCAAACTATAGGCAGTGACCCATTGTGGGCTGTGAAATCAAATGACGAAATGATGCCAGTGTTTTTGAAACCAAGAAACAGAATCGGCTAGAGAGCATCTGTGCCCGTTTTGCCATACGTGGCAAAAGTATGACTTTATGGCTTTGGTAATTCCCCAACATATGTGTGAAAAAGAGTGTGTGCATCTCAACAGGTCACACCAAAACATCATTTTCTTAATTATGAATCATAAGAAAACAGAGTTTGAGATTCCTACCTTAAATCTTGCCTCTCACCAACGATGTATAGAAGTTTGAATTTACTAAGACTGGGTGGTTCTGTCTCCCTTAATTTCATTTCTCCAAGTCCTTTTTATTCATCTCTGGCCCTATCAAAATGTGCTCTTCTTCTGCAGACACTGTGGTTAGACTGTATTTGAGGGTCGCCGCTTCCCAATTTGGGTAACTCCATTGAGATTTTCTCCTCTGATCACCAGTGGCTCGTGTCTATGCAGTGACCATGGTTTGATGATCTGCCTGTATTTTTAAGGACATTAAATTCAATGCCTGGGTCTTGGTGTCTAACTGAACTAGCCAGTTAAGATGGCCCCTGAATGCCACCCTAAAAACCTCAGAAGGTTTTCTGAGAATGCATTCATTAAGAATGCATTGCTCAGCCACAGAGATCAAAAGGGCCATGTTTTCGCAGGGATAAAGTTCAGAAAGATGGGAAGATGGGTGAACGGAAGCTGTAAGTACAGGGAGGAGGTGGGAAGTATGCTGCTACATCAAGAGGATTGCCACCAATGTCACAATCAAAATGTGCATGAACTGTCAAACGGAAGCAATTTACTTTTATCAACTTTTACCCAAACCATAATAAAGTCAGTTTTTTTTTTAAAGAATGCATTACTGCGGTAGGAATAGAAAGACACTTATCTCACAATATATGGGTGGAGGCACAGGCACCGGTGGATGCCAGACCAAACCCAGGAAGGTACATGTGAACCCAACTTAAAGAAGGGGCCATGGGGAAGGAGGAGGGAGATGGGGGATGGGGAGAAACTGAGATGATGACATGGGGGAAACAGGGTACTAACCCACCTACAGGGAGAGTATTGATTGTGTCTCCACAGAATTGGAGTATGCATACAGACCCTACCATGGTGCACCAAACCAAAGGGCAACTCAGCCACATGAAAAGGCTGGACTACAGGGTCAGCCTCAACCAGAGCCAGTCTGACCCCTGCCCTGGAAGTGTGTGCTGCAGAGAATGACACTAGACCTTCAGGTGGAGGACAGGAATCAACCTACCACCTTCTCATGGAAGCAAACCAAGAAGGAAAAAAGAGAAAGGGGTAGTCAGCCTAGACTCCCTATAGGTACATCAAGAACCAAGGACGTTGTCCCTGCACAGAGCTGCTAAGGCACAGAGAGGACTGTGGGATTGCCAACAACTCAAGATATGTTGTCACTCAATTGCTATATATGGTGGCAGAGGACAATGAAGGAGACACACTGCAAGGAGACAGTGTGGGAATGGAGCATAACAGATAAACAATTAGAGTCAAGCTCAGCCACAGAGCCCCTGAGGAGCCCCCAAAGTGGACTTTGGGCTAGGAGGGACATCCCAGATCTTCCCCAGGACCAGGGGGGAAAGATACATGGGGGTCAATGAACAGACCTGGATCTATGTAGGGATTTCTCCCCCTCTATTTTTCAACTCTATGTTTTCTTATTGTTCAGACTAGGACATTGTTGGTTTACCTACTCATGGGAAGGAAGCTCAGGGAGAAAGCAATGGGCCCAATAGTCCCAGAAGGTCTAAGGCAGTGGTTCTCAACCTTCCTCATGCCTTGACCCTTTCATGCAGTTCCTCATGTTGTGATGACCCCCGACCACAAGATTATTTTTGCTGCTACATCATAACTCTAAATTTGCTACTGTTATGAATCATAATGCAAATATCTGATATGAAGGATAGATTAGGCAACTCCTGGAAAAGGGTCATTTGATTCCCAAAGGGATTACGACCTACAGGTTGAGAACTGCTGGTCTGGGGAAAGAAGGAGACAGGGAGAAGGATGTGCTGAGTGTACAGTGTCATGGAATGGGGAACAACTAGGGACTCAAAACCAACATCTAGGAGGATGTAGAGATCCTGTGAGTATTAGAAACCAATCCAGCTGAAAGGAAGCACTGAGAGGTGGAAGAAGGGGAGAGTGATGATGGGGCAGGAGGAGAAAAAAGGAAGCAGAGGGAAGCTCTAGGAAGCAAAGGTATAGATAGGGATATTAATAGAGGTGTGCATTTACATAAATATATTAATCTATAAAATAGAGGTAATGGCCTATGTACATGTATCTATAAGCCTATATACTGAGGCTGCAGATGAGCCTTGGGTCTCAGCTCATACCTTCCCTCAATAGAAGAACACTTTGCTCTAACAAATTGGCATTCTGTGATGCTCACCCCATCCCTATATAATCGCTGAAGACAAATGGGGTGCATAAACATATGTGATGAAGACAGAGGATGGTGACCAACTATTAAAAGAATTAGTGTCTAGCATCTTAAAGATTTGAAGTTAAACATGTGACCATGCAAAAGTGAAACAACAACCCACATGAAAGAAGCACACCAGTTAGTGTGATCATGAGGTATCATAGAGACTGGACAGCTGGCATCAGAAGATTCACAACAAACAAAAATACATTGGTGATAACTGGCAGGGGATTGGAGCAGAGACCAAAAGCCCACCTGTAGATAATGGAACATCTCCCCACAGAGGGGTCACAGGGAGGGGATGAGTCAATCAGGGTTCAATAGAGAACCAATGGATCATGCAAAATACCTCTGATCCCTTGAGGTCCCCTCATCCCCCACTATCATGACCCCAATGGCCCCTAGATAGATTATAGATTGTTATTTTCAAATCTCACACCCACCCAGCTGTCTCTCTTCCCCTCTGGTTCCTGCTGTTCCTCCCCCTGGATGGGTGTGTGTGGTTATATGTCATTCACTGCAATTGGCACTCCCTCCCTCCCTCCCTCCTTATCTCTCCCCCTTTCCCCCCTACCCTTTTGGTATCTCTATTCCCATTCCTGTTCCTGGGTTCCATGTGTTATGAGTTTTATCTCTTGCCAACACCTATGTACACGGTCCGTCTAGTCCAGTGGATGCTGCTATTGCTGCTGCTGTCTCTAGAAAGTCCTCAGGTGACACGGTGGATGACTCCTCACACTAAAAGATTGGTGGTTTAGACCCACCTACTGTTCCATGGTAGAGAGTTCAGGTGAAGACTGGAAGCCTCCGGAACCCCCTGGAACGGTTGGTCCTCCGCTGTCCTCTAGGGTCACAACGAGTCTGAGTTGACTTCGTGGCAGTGGGCTGGGTGTCCTTTTGGGATGCACTGATGGTATTTTGCATGAACAAAAAGTCCCATGGCAGATCCAGGTCGACTTATTTCTGAGCTTTGAAACGCACTGTTGACTTCATTAGAAAATGTCTCTATCTCTCTGGAGACCATTGTTTCCCAATAAACTGCGTAGGCGTGAAGAGATGGTCATCTCTGAGCCCATCCACCTCCACACCAGCCTCTGGGCAAGGCACCAGCAATGTTACTAGGAAAGGCCATTCTCATGAGTCATCTGGCTGGTAGAAGCAGTTTTCATGGAAAAGGTTCATTTGTGGCTGACAACACTAAATATACATGTGCTTAATACTTTCGATATAAGTAAAAAAAAAAAAAAACTAAATAACATGCACACATATCGCCAGTGAAAATTTAAGAAGTGCCAGCTATTTCACTAGGGCCATCAGTTAGCTATCAGAGATCAGAAAACCCCTTTTCCTGAATCGGCTCCGAAATGTTCAACCTAAGCTCTTTCAAGAAGTGTCATGATGTCAGGGAAAGATTTGGCACAAACAGAGTCGCCATCCAGGCTCTGTGCCATGGCCAGGACCTGTGCTTCATAGAAAAGAGAGCAAGACTGAGAGTGTTTACGAGGCGTGGACCCGCCGGCGTTCTCCTGGTGACACCAAGTGTGCAGAGTGGAATGGGTCCAGAGTCCCCCAGGCTGTGGCCTCTCAGAAGCTGACCCCCAGGTGTGATGGCCAAGGTGCCTCCAGTTGGGCTTGAATTGCCGACTTTTCAGTGAGTGTGTTAGTCTGGGTAGACTAGGGAAACAAACTCATGGAGATGCTCATATGTATATCAGGGAGAGATTTACATACACGAGCATTTGAACATTGAGAAAACATCCCAATGAGTCCAAGGCCATAAGTCTGATAGTAGCTCACCTTTCTGATATCAATCTATAAAATCCTCTTCAGACTTATGAAGCACATGCTGTAGCAGTCATGGACTCGTGTGTCAATTTCATGATTGGGAGTCTAGGGATGGAGTCTAGCCTATCACTCTGGAGATAGCCAATAAAGCCTCTGTGTGGGCATGGTTTTCTCCTGAGATTTCTGGGAAGTCTCACAGTATTTCCCAATTGGAGTAAGGAGTCTTGACTCAGTCTCGGAGACGACGAACGACTGACAAGAAGAGATGACAGCATGCTGATTGATCCTGATTCTTGGAGAATGGAGGAGCCAACGAGGAGGTCACATGGGCTTGCCCTGATGGAGCCAAACCCCTGGGACTGGGGAAGCCATGTGGAGACTCCTGCCAGGGCTGAGATGCTCGGGAGGCCACGGGAAGACACCTGCAAGCGTTGAGATGCTTCTACTGCCAACGAACACACAAGACTTTGCACCCACTAGCCTGTGATTGTCCTGGTGCCATTGTAGGTACTTCATAAATTGGAAGGAGACATTATAGACTGGTATAGGACATATGGGCTAATATCAGACTTCTGACCTTGGACTGGACTGGGTTGAAATGCTTTCTCAATGTTTCATTCCTCTTGTCTATAAACCTTTCCCTTATATCCATATGTATGTTTAAGAATTTGTTTCTCTAGTCTACCCAGACTGACACACATGCAATGAAGCCCAATACAAGACAATCACAAGCCAGTGATTAGAAAATCTTTGGGTCTAGTGATGTCGTAAGCATCTCAGCGCTGGCAGGGGTCTCTCTGTGGCTTCTCTGGTTTCAGAGGTTGCATCCACGTGTCTTTTCAACTCCAGTGTCTCCCAGGGAAGTCAACAGAGAGAGGGAGGTGTCTCCCGCCTCCAAGGAGGAAGTACCAGATTTCCCAGAATTCTCAGAAGGCCATGTCCACACAGAGGCCCCATTGACTATCTCCTGATTGGCAGCTTAGACTCCACCCCTACACTCTTAGTCCTCAAATTGACACTAGATGATGTAATGACCACAGTGAGTATTGTTCCGCTGGGCTGCCCTGATTTGGCATTGACTTGATAGCGACCAGCAGTAACAATGTGCTTGTTGGTGACACTGTAGCCATATGTCTTTATAGAACACCGTCGGATGTCTCAGTTGCTGGATGCCTGTCCATTAGCAGGATGGACTCAGATTGTCCGAGAATGTGTGAATTAAGTGTTCCTTTCCTATCAATTAGCAAGATGGGCTCAGACTCTCCCAGAAGGTGTGAATTAAGTTTTCACTGCCTAGGAGATACTCAGCCTCAGGGAAGAATCTCCCCACATGACGGTTCTCAGAAAGGGCCAGGTTCTAAAGCGAGGAAGGTAGCAAATGACCATCTTTCTCTGTAGAACTACTG
Source organism: Nesogale talazaci (assembly GCA_004026705.1). NCBI lineage: Eukaryota > Metazoa > Chordata > Mammalia > Afrosoricida > Tenrecidae > Nesogale > Nesogale talazaci. Next base: position 10,397 of record PVJH01021090.1, read on the forward strand.
ATAAAATGATTTATGGGCAGTTCATGCCTGTTTGGTTTGGTTTTCTGGAAGAAAATTGATTTGGGATTATTATCATCATGCTTGATTTATCCACCCTGTCAGTGACAAAGAGGGGTTATAAGTAATTTGCCATGTTAAAAAAAAGAACAAAAATCCATAAAGCAATAAAAGCAGGCTCCTCTATTTCGATACCACAGTGTCGGTGTGGAATTATGCTCAGTATTTAATTAAATAAGGACTGCTGCTGTTCAATTCCAGCCAAGCCAGAGAAAGCCCCTGCCTGGAATTAGCAGATGTGGCTGATAATAATAGACCTCCATTTAGCTTTGCCTGAGTGGTTTTTCCCCAGCTATAAAAGAATCTGACTGACTAAAAAAAAATAGAGTTCCAATTAAGATGTGCACGCATTCTGTGATGGATGGAGTGGGTGCCAACGCTGCCTGGGGAACTCATTGGAAAGGATCAAGACTTCCTGAGTCTTGAAGAACAGCAGCCCCTGAGCTTATAATAACAGCTTGTTCTTGCCACCATTCAATGCCATGGAGTTGATTCTAACTCCTAGCGGCCCTGCATATGCACTAGAATGAACTCTTGCCCCAACCTGCATCATCTGCCCAGTTATTGCTATGTTTGAGCCCATAGTCGCAGCCACTGGGTCAGTCCATCTCATTGAGGTCCCCGGTGCACCCTTTGCTTCTGCAGAACCAGAGCTTGGGGAAATGAAGGCATAGTGCATGAAGCGTTGGCCAATGGGGGCCAGGAGTCAGGAGATAAATGCCTTTCACCTTCTCTCTACAGAAAGATCAGCTGAAGTAGATGCAGCAGCGCAGGTGTTCACTCAGAAACGGGCCGGCAGAATCAAGCAATGCGTCGAGCCTGACGGCTCCCCCATCCCTTCCTGCTGGTTCCCTTTCCCTTCACCCCTGCTTCTCTGGAGGGTACTTCCTGGTAAAGCAACAGTATAGAAACTTTAGGGACCTGCCTTGAGGATCCCAGGTTGACACTAAGGATACTTTCTGTCCATCTGTGTCTGAAAGATCCTCAGGGGTACTTGACCCACCTCTCCCACCTGTGCCAGGAAGGAAGAAGATGGTGGCAAGGCAGAAGCCCCATTCTCTGGCATCTGTCCTGTCTTCCCACATAAGATCCACCTACAACAGTTCTGACACTGAAACCTGTTGCACTGTTGCTAGACTAGATAAGATTGGGGCATATCTGGGAGGGTCACATAGAGAAGCAGATGGGTTGCTGATGGAAGAGCCTGTGTATGCTGTGGGGACAGCATACTAGACACTATATATTGTGGGCCTGAGGAATCCCAGGAGAAAGACCCAGAGGGAAGTTGGCTTCTGGACTGGAGGCTCAGGCTTTGAATGTGTCACCGTGTTGTGGACCAGCGTGGAATCTGTGTTTGTGGTTAAGAAAAATCAAATGAGATGAAAGTGTCAAGGTGGTTCTTGGAGTCACCAACTGCAGCAGGCTCTCTCATCGCCCCTCCAGAACCATTGACTACAATGAAACACACAGATTCATTCAGGTAGTAGGCTGGGATCCCTCCATACCAAGAGGTTAACATCTTCTCCTTTTCCAGTAGGTGAATCATGATTGGTTTAAAGATGGAAGATTATGTTAGGCCGGACTGTCTAGAGAAACCAAACAAGTGATGTTCATACATGTATCAGAAAGGACTTTAGATCAAGAAGTAATTGTATGTCAAGAAGGCGTCCCAGCCTAGTCCAACTGAAGCCCATGGGTCCGATGCTAGCCAGGGGCCTCTTTGGACTCACGTAGCTGCAGGCTGAAAGGTAAAGAGGGAAACAGGGAGATCGCAATCCACTGGCTACAGGGCTCTAAGCTCAGGGAAATGGGAGGCAGACACAGAGTCACGTTGAGGAGGAAGTTGAAGAGTAAATGGGGAGGGATGCTCTATCTTTTTTAGGAAACGGCCATACCCGCAAGGAGGTATCATCAGGTGTGACTTGAATGACAGGTTGTACTGTACCCCTACATTTTTCACACAGGTTCAAGGGGACGTACCATCTCACTGCCACAACTTGTGACTCACTTCTGGCCAGTGAGACACAGCAGGAACCACCTACAGAGAATGGCCTTCCTGAATAAGAAGATGGCAAAGAGGCAGAGGTTGCCTCTGATCTTGCACGTGGGTGGAGATGGTGCCTGATGTCATGGCAGCTACATTGTGATCCTGAGACAATAAATTCGAGAGACAGGCACAACAAACTCTCAGAGATGTTGACCCTCGATTCAGTGATCTACCAAACCAGCCGTGCTCCTCCGCTTGTCACGCATAAGGAAAAGAAATCTTTATTTCAGTCACGGCCAGTAGGATCTCTCTGTGACTTGCAGCCAGAATTATTCCCAAGTGGAGGAAAATGTGGGAACAAGAAATGCAGGGACATGAGAAAGACAGACTCAGAAGTCAAAGGAAGAAAGTTCTGAGAAGCAGGGCATGGCTGGCAGCACAGATACATGGGAGCCAGGTAAGGTGAGGCTGAATCACATGTGTGGGGTCTAGTGAGTAAAGATGACCAGCATTGCAGGGAGGCCAGTCATTGCAGGGAGTTTGGTGGGGCGAAAGCTGGGGGTCGGTGGGCTGAGGAGAAAAAGGAAAAAGGAGGAGAGATACAATTCTTTCAAGAACATTGATTGTGTCTCGGTCAAGAGTCTTCAAAACTGTTACTATGCTTTGGACCCAGATTTATGACATCTAAGGACCTAGCGCAAAGAAATAATTGAAGATATAGCAAAGATTTTGACCCAAGCATATTGCTGTATCTTTATTTATAATAGAACATGTTGGCAGGCACATAAATATCAAACAATAGGGAAATTACTAAATAAAATGATGGCATGCTTTTATGAAACTAGAGTTTCAGCCAAGGTAAAAGCTATTTTGGAAGAAGTTTTAATGAAAGGGAGTAATGTCCATAATGGAATAAATATATGTAGATTTGCATAGATGCAATATATACATCCATTAATATATACATCCTTTTATTAAATGCATATGCAAAAGGAAAGACAAGAAAGAAATGCATAAAAACATCTAAAGGTGAAAAGGCAATCACCTTGGTTAATGGTAGGGTTAACTAGCTGATAATTATCATTGCTGTGAATAAGTTGCATACCTAGAAAAAAAAGGTGAATTGGCAAAGATTATATGAGAACTATATTTATAGCAAGAACAATAACACCATCCAAACGTGCTGAGCTACTATGGACAGCCAAATGCTTTATGGATTTGTTCCATGGTGCAGAGAGCTGGGGTCTAGGTTTCAAGAGACATCCCACTTGATTTCCTAATGACACGTTTAGTGCTTCTGTTCTAGCTTCAGCTCTGTCGCATAGTGCCTGGAATTTTAAAAGCTTGCAAACACAGTCTAAGGCACAACCATTGATTTGCCTGAACCCCAGAAGAAGGAGAATTAAGAGTAGATGGAGGCAGTGGATGTAGAATCTGCACCTACTCAACTCCCTGAACCGCTGTCTCCATGATGCCATGAGACCAGGAGAACCAGTGGCGCCCAGCTACCATTACTGAATATTTTCAACAGAGACTCTGGACCAAAAGGGTCAAAAATACGGAAGGGAATGCAAATTCTCAGGGATTCCAAACTTTCTGGAGCCATCGAGGCTGGATGAAGCCCTATAACTAATTGTCCTGAAATCATCACTCATCCTTCAAACCCCAAAACACTCCCTTGAGGATTCCTAGCACCAAACAAGAGTTTAGCTTAAGTAGTAGGAAAACGTCTGTCTTGAGCACGAACTAGATTGTTTTCAGAACTACCTAGATGGAGTCAGATTAATAACAACAACTCGGAACGAGTTGCAGGAGAAGACGGGGGATCGATGAGTTGGACTGCTGACCAGGTCAGCAATCGCAAACCCACCAGCCTTGCCCTGGAGAAAGCTGAGTGTTTCTACTCCTGCAAAGCATGACAGCCTTGGAAATCCACCCGGGCAGCTCCGCGCTCTCCCACAGGGTCTCTGGAAGTGGGAATCAGCCAGATGGTAGTGAGTTTATTTTCCTTGCTGGGTGGCTGTATGGAGACGTACAGGCGGAGTGGGTGCGACGGAGTGGGTGAGAGTATGCTCAGGAATAATAGACGTTTGACAGAGGCTATTTCTATGTGTGTATTTAGCTATGCTGCAAATGTACCCATGAATGTGGTCAAGCACACAGCCTATGAAAACTTGTTCTTGCTGTTGTTAGGTGTCATCAAATCAGTTCCGACCCATCGTGACTCATAGCAGAGCAGAATGAAACACTGCGTGGTCCTGCCCCACCCTCACCATTGTGCTGATGTTTGAGCTCATCAAGGCAGGAAGCTTGTAATTGATCTCATCCAAGGGTTCCTTTCCGTTGGTCTCTCCTGATAACCTGCCCAAAGCAGGTGAGATGAAGACTCATCATTGGCGTCGCTAGGGAGCATTCTGACTGAGCTTCTTCCAAGACTGTGTTTGGAAATTCATGGTACTTTCAATATTCTTTACCAGCCCCATAATGCAAATGCATCGGTTTTTCTTGATTCAATGTCCATGCATATAAAAATGTCGAAAATACCATGGCTTGGGTCAGGCGCACCTTAGTCCTCAAGGTGACCTCTTTGCTCTTCGACACTTTATAAAGAGGTCTCGGGCCGTAGACTGACCCCATGCACTGCCTCATTTGATGTCTTGGCCGCTGCTTCCATGAGCATTGGGTAGATGCACGCAGGATAAAATCCTTGACAACTTCAGTCCTTTCTCTGCTTATCACGATGTTACCTATTGGGTCAGGGTTAGGCTCTGGGCGTTACTTACCTTGAGTTGCATTCCATATGAAGGCCACAATCCTTCATCTTCATCAGCAAGGGCTTCAAGTGCTCCTCACATTCAGCTCGAGTGCCATCTGCATATCCCAGGGTATTAAGCCTTCCTCCAATCCTGACTGTGGCAGTCACCTAATCCAGTGTCTCGCGATGGTTTGCCATCAATTCTATGGCAGTGAGCTTTTTGTAACTGTTGTTGGTTTTCCACGAATGTTGGTGGCATATGGTGGATTATGCCTTGGGCTGTGTGGCAGTCACTTAATCTCGGGTCAGTTTGAGGATGAAGCGTGTCAGGGTGGAGTCTAGCCTGTCAATCTGGAGATAGCCCATGAGACCTCTGTATGGGCATGGTCTTCTCCTGAGAATTCTGGGAAATGTGGTCATTGCTTCTTGAGGACGGAGACACACCCTCTCTCAGTTAACTTCCTTGGAGGGGCCCCTTGGAGACCCCTGCCAGCACTGAGAGGTTTACAACGCCACTGATCCAAAGGCATTCTACCCACATGGCTTGTGATCATCTTGCATTTGGCGTCATTGCGTGTGTCTCGTGAGTCTGAAGAAAACTTTATAGACTGGTATCGGACATATGGGATAATATCAGACTTGTGAGTTTGAACTGGACTGGGTTGGAATGCCTTCTTCATGTACAATTACCTTTTCTCTAAAACTCTCTTATATGTATGTTTATGAATTTGTTTCTCTAGTCTACCCGAACTAACACACTGATAATTCATTTTGTTCATGTAATCCCTCTTCTCTGATGATCTGTTCAGAATACAGATTGATAAAGCATGGTGACATGACACCACCTGGATGCACACCTTTCCAGATTTTAAACCAGATAGTATTCCCTGTTCTGTTCCCACAGCTGCTTCTATATCTGTGTACAGTTTCCTCATGAGCATAATGAAGTGTTCTGGAATTCCCAATCTTCTCAAGATTGCCCATGGCATGTTATGATCTACACAATCGAATGTCTCTGCATAGTCAATGAAAAACAAGTAAACATCTTTCTGTCTGCTCCAAGACCCATCTAATGTCAGCTGTGATACCTCACGTCCTCTGCACAATCTGGCCGGAACCTCTGGCAGCTCCTGCCCCTGGACTACTGCAGTCTTTGTTGGGCAACGGTCAGCCAAAGTTTACTTGAATGTGATATTATTGATATTTTTCTATAACATGTGCATCCTGTTGGGTCACTTTCTTTGGAACAGGTATAGATGTGGACCTCTTCCAGGTAGTTGCTCAGTGATTGCCTCATGGCCTAGAGGAGTGAGAGCTTCCTGTTCTTCATCAGCTGGCTGAAACTTTTCAAATGGTACTCCATTCCTGAAATGCTGCTTTTGGTCAATGCTTTCAATGGGCTTCTTCCTGTGGTGCCATTGACTCTTGCTAATATGCTATCTCTAGAAATTACCGAATGTTGGCTACTTGTTTGTGGATGCTACTTGCACCATTCTATATTCTGCTCATAGAATCCTTCAATATTTCAACTCAAGGCTTGAAATTTGTCTTGAGTTCTTTCAATGTAAGATAGGTAGAGCATGTTTTTCCCCTTTTGGTTTTCTAATTCTGGGTCTTTGCACATTCCACTCTACTATTTGGCTTTGACTTCTCAAGCTGCCCTTTGAAATGTTTCTGTTTAGCTCTTTGACATCATCATTTCTTCCATTTGCTTTGTTTACTCTATGATTTATAGCACATTTCAAAATCTCTTCTGACATCCACTTTAGATCTTTTTTTTCTTTTTAGTGACCCTTTTGCTTTCTTCATGAATGAGGTTTTTGATGTTCTCCCACAGTCCTATGATCTTCTCTCTTTAGTGTTCAATGTATCAAATCTGCTCTTGAGATGGTTTCGAAATCCAGGGAGGATAGACAAGGTCATATTTTGTCTCTCATGGGCTTGTTTTCATTTTCTTCAGTTTATCCTGAACTTCCAGGAGCAAGTCGTGGTCTGTTTCACAGTCACAGTCAGCCCTGGTCTGGTTTTAGCTGCTGATACTGAGCTTCTCCATTATTTCTTCAACAGATAGAGTCAATTTGATTTCTGTACATCTGGAGAAGTCCATGTATATAATCGCCTTGGGTGTCCTTCCTGTTTGCTTCCAACTTTTGCATCCTAATTAACAATAATTATCAATGCATCTTGATTGCATGTTTGATCCATTTCAGATTGAAGATCTTGGAACAATTCTTTAATTTCTTTATCCCTAGCTCTAGTGGAGGGTGCATAAATTGTTCGTTTCTTTGTAGGCCAATCACCATATCCTGTCACAGACAGCATTGTACTTCCAGAAAGATCTTGGAGTGTCTTTTTTGATGATGAATGCAATGCCACTCCTCTTGAGTATGTCATTCCTGGCATAGTAAACCATATGATTTTCTGAGGCAGGAAATTGTCATTGCAATGGGAGCTCTAGGACTGGCCTATCACACAGGCTCCTCTGCAGCCGCAGTGTCTGGCCCAGGACAACCCTCCCCCATTCTCCCTCTGAATAAGGATTGAGCAAGAGCAGTCAACAAGCTACCATTAAAGAGACAGTGACTAGTCCTCTCTCAGTTCACTTCCTTGGAGATTTTCAACTGACAACACTGGCTCAGAGACTCTCTACTGACAAGGCTTACTTCCTGCGAGGCATCCCTGAGGAGAAGCCACATGGAGCAATCATGCAGGATTCCCTTGTTCTGTTCCCTGGATCCAGATAAAATTAAAGCCTCAACAGCTTCAGTCTCTTCTCCGTTTATCATGATGTTACTTATTGGCTCAATGGTGAGGATGTTGTTTGTTTGTATAAGCTGAGGTGTCATCCATACTGTTTACTTGTTGTTGTTTTTTTATCCTTGTCAGTAAGTGCTTCATGCTCTCTTTGTAGCAAGGAAAATTGTGCTATCTGCATGTATGGGTTATTCATGAGTCTGCCTCTAATCCTGATGTCATATGCCTCTGCACATAGTCCAGCTTCTCAGATTATTTGCTTAGCATACAGACTGAGCCAATATGCTGAAAAAGGTACACAACCTGCGTGTACACACATCTTGCCTGATTTTGAACACGAGTACCCCATTGTTTTGTTCGAGTGACTGCCTCTTGGTACATGTGTAGGCTCCACATGCACACAGTGAACTGTCCTGCTGTTCACATTCTTCACAGCGTCCACACTTCTTTGCAAAAATGTCTACCATTTGTTACATCCCAGGGAGCCAAATGCCTTTGTGCAGTCGGTAAAACACAGGCAAATGACATCATCAACGATCCCACGTTCTCCTCTTGTTCCAAGTCTGGCGACTTCCTGTCAAGGTACCATTGCCACCATTTCCCATTGTCGGCAGCAGAGTTTGATGTGTGTGACGTGATGGATATCGTTGGATGGTTTCTGCATTTTTCTGGATGATCTTTCTTTGGAATGGGTACAAATATGGCTCTCTTGCAGTCGGTTGGCCAGGTAGCTGCCTTCCAAATGCCTTGGCACAGATGGGTGAGAACTACTGGTGCTCTATCCATATGTTGAAATATCTCAAGCGGTATTCCACCAATTCCTGGATTCCTGTTTTCAGCAGGCGATGACAGTATTTAGCCTTTCTGGTTCTGTGTTTCTCACCAAACATCTCAAACACCGACAACACACAAGTCCTATACCAGCAGCTCCCAGATTACTAATGAGTCCCATTCGATGTATCCATGTTCTTCAAGCCACCGTCTCTGTAACTCCCTGCCAATGACTGGAGGGAGCATGAGAATAAGGTGAGGGGGACTCTAACTCGACAGTATCTCTCTGAGTATTTAGCTCGGGATCAGCCAGTTTTCCCACTCCATTGGGTGTAAGGCGAACCATTTCAGAAGCAGGAAGAGAGAAGTTCATGACCACCAAGCCTGAAGATGCACTCATGGGGTATCCCTGCCTAAAGCATGGGTAACAGCAGAGGTATCAGAGGGGACAGCCACAAGACCACGGGACAGAGCTCAGCCTTCCCGCCCCTCTGAACAAGGAGAACTGAGTGCCTTTGGCCAAGAGGTTGGCCTGTAGAGTGGGTTGCCCTTTGGGCATTGGCAGCACAAAAGGAACTTGGTAACACTTGACAACACAGCTCCCCCAAGCCCATGTGCTTGTGTCGGTTTTGACTCACAGCCACCTGACAGGACAGAGGAGAACTGCCCCCTAGGGTTCCCAAGCGTGTCAATCTTTTCAGCAGCAGACTGCCACATCGCACCTTTCTCCTACGGAGTGGCTGGTGGGCTCACGCCATCGACCTTTTGTTTTGTAGAAAGGCGCTTAACCACTGTGCCACCTAAAAAAAAAAAGTCACTTCTTATTCACAACTGCTCCCTAGGATTCTCGGGGCTGTAGACCATTATTGAGCAGAAAGCCTCATCTTCCTCTGCAGAGCTGCTGGTGCATTCCGACTGCCAACCTGGGAGTAAGAGCTGTGGTGGGGGTTAGATTTTTGGTGGTGGGGGGGGGGTATCATTGCCCACTGGTGGTAGTGAGAGCTACCCAGCGCTGCTCCTGAAAGCCGCCGCTGGATTTGAACTGCTAAGCCCACAGGCTGCAGTCAGGGGTTAGATTTTTTATGGCAGCATGTGTGGAGTAGAGACCAACTTGCCTTCTTGGTGTGTAGCCTTTTCGGAGGGGAGACAGTGAGCACTTCTCTCTCTCTCTCTCTCTCTCTCTCTCTCTCTCTCTCTCTCTCTCTCTCCTACCCATCATCTACCCTGCTTGCTGGGGTTCTGTGTCTGCTGACAGGGGTGGCTCCATGCAGGCTGTTGGTGCCCTGTCCTGTTCCCACAGCCTTTGGATTCACAGGATTCTTAATCCCTGGACCTGGGATCTCCCTGCTTCCCACTTCTGCTTCATCAGTCTGAAGGGGGCTCTGGCTGGCCTTGGGCCTGTGGATTGAGCTGCACTGGGCTGGCACAAATGCAAGGCATGACGTTCTTTCTGAGATGTATGCGCAGGTCACTGGCTTTGCTTCTCCAGACAACCCAGCCTAACACAGCAGCCCCAAACTCCACCTCTTCACCACCAGACTCCTCTTGTACCATATTAAAGCACCAAACCAACCCACTGCCATGCAGTTGATGCCAGGGCACAGCGACCCTATCAGGAAGGGTAGAACTGCCTCTGTGGGTTTCCAAGACTGTATATGGTTAGAGGAGTTGAAAACCTCATCCTTCTCCCAAGAATCTGCTGGTGGGTTTGAACTTCTAACCTGGCAGTTAGCAGCCCAATGTCTAACCCACTATACCACTAGGATCCTTTACACCTAAGAAATTACACATCTGCTGGAAACCTGGTGTCGAGTGCAGTGGTGGAATGTGCCATGGGTCCAGGCAGAAGGTTCAGACTGCAGGATAAAGGACAAGATTGTCTCCAACAACCTGCAAATAAAGCCTGTCCAAACACAGTCCTTGGTCGCTCTCATTCCTGTTCTTCCTTTCCACCAGCAAAGGGCAGCTCTTGCATTCTTCTGGGGTACCCAACTATCCCCCTTGTCCCAAGGATGGCAGGAAGAGCTCTCCAGCCTTCTTGTCCCTTGACTTCAGAAAGACATCTTTCTCGCAGGATGAACTCTTCACAGTTCCCCGTCTGTTTTCCATACTCTATTCATTTGTATTTTAAAATGCAAGCGTAATTCTTCCACCCACTCCTGCAAAAAGTCTTTTGGTGGCATCCCTTTGCTCTTAGAATGCAGTCCTCTGCTGTTGCCATGGTCCTGAGACTCTGCCTGGCCTGTCCCTTACCCACTGTCCAGCTTCCCTTCCTGCCTCTTTAAGGTCCAGCCATTGACAGCATCTCTCTGTTTCTGTCGTCTTCAGGCTCATCTCTTCCTGAACATGCTGCCGCTTCTCTCTGCACCTGCTCGCCTGCCTCATTCTCAGTTGAAACATCGCTTCCTGAAGATAGTCACCCTGATCCTCCCAGACCCCACCAAGTCCCACTGCATCACAAGCTCACTGCCACTGCGTCAACTCACGGGGACCCTGTTGGGCAGAGTAGAACTGCTCCTTTGGCTTCTGAGACTATAACTCTTTACAGGAGGAGAAAGCTTCATTTTTTTTTCCCCTGCAGAGGGGCTGGTGGTTTCGAACGGCTGACCTTCTGTTAGCAGCCCAATATGTAACCCACTATGCCACCAGGGCTTCCTAAGTCCCCGCTTTACAGGCTTGCTTAGTGCCCAAGGGCTGCTCTTTCACAGTGAGTGCTCCCTATACAGTGCTGTATCCCAGTATCAGAATGCCTTGAAATACATTAGAACTGGAATGTGATTTGGCCTTACAGCTACCACCTTAGTCAGCCATTGACCTCTGAGCTGGCAGCCACCCTGGGAAAGAATGCAGGTGTGCTGCTAGCGCTCCACCCCTAATTCCAGAAAAGGGAGGGCGATGGGAGTGGGGATGGCACATCCAGCTCCCAACAGCCCTCTTTGGAGGCTGCCCAGCATCCCCTGGGAGCCCAGGAACATATCCTGCTAGGCAGTCCCCTTCCAGTGTAGCTGGAGAAGTCTATTACAAACCTGAATTGACACACAGGGCAGAGAGTCTCAGCTCGGCTCTGCAGGAACTCCCAGACACTCGGTAAAGTCAGGGTCCTCCCTCGAGACCCACAAGCACCCTAAATGGCCACCCGCTTGCATGTGGACAAGCAAGGTCTCGCCCCAGAGTCCTCCCCGTTTCTCTTCCCTGCCTTCCTTAAGCCTCCGAGTCATGTTTAGCCCTTGCCCCTCTCTCTCCGCCGCCTCTGCCTCCCACTCCCCGCCTTCTTGTGTCAGTCAGTCGGCCTCAATTCATCAGGCTCCCCGCCTGGTGGGGCCCCTCCTACAACAGAGGGGGAAGGAGAGAGGTGGCAGGCCCTCATCATGATCTGAGCACAGGAAGAGATCAACCAAGACCTTTTGGCATCAGGTCCATCTGCCTATAGCAGCCCTACATGTGCAAGGCATCCGTTGGCCCTGCTCCGAGGAGTCTCCAGGGTAGAAACCTTTGGGGAGCAGATTGCCAGGCCTTTCTTCCAAGGTACTCTGGGTGGGTTTGAACCATCAGTCTTTGGGTTAGTAGCGTGGCCCAGGGTGGCCAGGAGGAGAGAAGAATCAGTGTCAACTTCTTGCTGGTGTCCTTCCTGGACATTCCAGTACTGAAGTCACCAGACTGTTTGCTGTTCCCAAAGGCCCTCTGCCGTTTGAGTCTCAGGGTGTGGCTAGCATGGACCCTGGTGGTGCAGTGGGTTAAGCACTGCGCTGTGAACTGCAGGGCCAATGATTCAAATCCCCTCAGGAGGAAGATGAGGCTGTTCATTCTTGCCGAGTCACAGTCTCAGAAACCCTCTGAGCAGGAGTCTCGGGCAGCAGGGTTCGCTGTGGGGGCACTGGCTTGGAGCCAGTGGGCGGTGGATGTACCAGGTCAGACCCGGAAGGGGGTAGCAAACCTAAAGGGGCAGGCACTGATGCACTGATACGGAGAGATGGAGGCCAACTGTAGCAGTCCTGTGCTTATGTTAAATTCATGATGGAGATGGAGGGTGGAGTCTAGCCTGTTCATCTGGAGATGGCCATTGAGTAGCCAATGAGGCCTCCGTGTGGTCATGGCTTTCTCCTGAGACTTCTGGGAAATCTCACGATATTTCCCTCAGGGAGATGAGAAGTCATCTCCCCAGTTGTTGGGAGTTAGTGTCAGAGACAGTGAATTACAGACAAGACAAGATGGCAGCATCCGAGGAGCTGAAGGAGCCAGAGGAGAAGCCATATGGTCTTGCCCTGATGGAACCAGACCTGTGAAGCTGGAGAAGCCATGTGGGGAGTCCTGCCAGTGCTGAGTTGCTGTTGATGGACCCTGAGCACTGGAAGCAAGGAGCCCTGGGGAGACCCCTGCCAGCCCTGGGACTCTGCACTCACTGGCCTGTGACTTTGGTGAGTGGGAAGGAAATTTTATAGACTGATATCAGGCATATGGGCTACTATCAGACATAATTATGACTTTGGACTAGACTGGGATGGGATGCTTTCTCAAGGTTCCATTCCTCTTGTATATAAACCTTTTCCTTATACCCATGCGTGTCTATGAATTTGTTTCTCTAGTCTACCCGGACTAACACAGGTCTCCACTCTGTGCTAGATCTATGAACATATATTTATATGTTAAGTCTTAAGATAACAGGCAGATAGTGAGTCTCTACTCAAATTCTCCCTCAAGGCAAGAACACTTTGTTCTGAGAGCCTGCCATTCTATGATGCTCACCTTTCCATCATGATCACTCAAAACAAAGCGGGTGCATAATTAAATGCTGTGAAGAAAGCTGATGGTGCCCAGTTATCAAAAGATTTAGCGTCTGGGGTCTTAAAGACTTGAAGATAAGCAAGCGGCCATCTAGCTGAGAAGCAACAAAGCCCACATGGAAGAAACACACCAGTTTGTGTGAGCATGAGGTGTTGATGGGATCAGGTAGCAGGCTTCAAAGACACAGAACAAAAAAATACCATCCAAGTTCATTGCTTACAGCTGAAAATGATGTGCTACAAGTGCCCGGGACAAACAGGCTCCTCATTCCTTCCTGTGTGTTCAGTGGCATCCCTTGTAGAACAAACTCAGCTGTGAAGGGCAGAACAAACCTGGAGGCACCAAGCCCTCGGACCTGAATACAGAGTATGTGCCTGCTTACCCTGTCCCGCCTCCCTAGGGGTGTAATCCCCAAGCCTTTCTGACCTGTGGTGGAGGAACCCTGGGGACTCATTGGCTAAGGGCTTGGCTGCTAACAGAAAAGTCAGTGGTTCAAACCCACCCACCATGCCACAAAAGAAGATTGTGGCAGCTTCACTAGAGATGGAGGGACTTGGAAACGCTATGAGGCGCTCTCACCCTGTCCTGCAGGGTCCCTGCGGGAGTTGGGATGAACTCGGAGACCAAGAGCTTGGAGATCTGTGATTTGAATCTTATTTGGGAATGAACTGTCTTTGCTTTGGGGTTGTTGGTGGGAACCATCAAGTCCGTCCCAACCCCTCGCGGCCGGTGCACAGCAGAGGGAAACACTGCCCGCTCCTGCACTGTCCTCACCACTGTTCCCACGCGTAAGCCCATCATTGCAGCCACAGCGTCAATCCACTTTGTTGAAGGCCTCCCGGTGTGGAAGCCAAACTAGAAACCCCTTGCTGTTGAGTCCATCTGACGCATGGATGCCCTGTACAGGGGTTCGAACACTGTTCATTGTGGCCAGAGCAGGAAACCTTCTCTCTCTCTCCCTCGGAGTGGCCGGTCGGCTTGAACGCACTGACGTTGCTGTCAACCATCCAACCCTCACCCCACAGCACCACCAAGGGTGTAGCCTCTTTCTAGATTTCAAAGAGCAGATGAAGCCAGCAAGTATGGGTGACAGGAGACAGATGCCAGGCCTTGCAAAGAAAACAAGTTGGAAAGAGAGAAGAATCATCCCCCAGAGTTCACTGATGGGGAATGCCTTCCCCCAGACTGGGGGTGCAGACTTCTGGCCCCCTAATCTGTGAGACACGACGGCTGGGTTTGGGGTATTTCTGGGAGCAGCACTAAGACTAAGACAATGTATCTGAGAACAAGGAGTTAGCTGACCTGAGAGTCTGGGCCTGGCAGACTAGCCCAGCTGCATCCTGTGGACTCTGGAGGGCCATGGTGAGCTGGTCCCTACGCAATGAGGACACAGAAAAAGGAGAGATGCAAGAGGACCAGATGCAGGGTTTGATGTGCATTTTGATTGTGGGCAGGTAGTGAAGAGACAAGTGCCAGCAGGACCTTTGTTCCCCTGCCCCTTCTAATTGGCCACCTCATTTCTCAGAGTAATGGGTTCAGCATTGGATTGCTGGCAGGAAGACTGACTGCTGGAACTCAGCCGCCTTGCCGGGAGGAAGAAAGATGCGGTGGTCTTTTTCTCAAAGGGACAGAAACCCATGCCAACAGCATGACGCTGTCCTCAGGGTCACTGTGAGTTGAATCCACCCAGTGCTACGGAATCGAAAGACCCCAGGTGAGTGGCTTCAGTGGACGACTTTCCTCTCTTCTGGTTTAAGCAGCTCAGCGTCTGAGCCCAGAGCAGTGGCCCTGGGTAAGGGCTCCCCCGGTCCAATCCAGAAGATCCCGGCCTCGGCCAGCTCCTCTGTGCTGTGGCTCAGCTAGCTCTTCCCCCCGGACACCTCCCCCCCACCCCACTCCTGTGCTCTCTCGTGTCTGCGCCTCCCCTGTCCCCTTTCACCTCCACACAGAGAAGGTTTATGGCACCCCCTACACCAGTGTTTCCCAGAGGGGGCGAAGCCACTTCCTGGGGCGGGTGCAGGAAGAATGCAGGAGGGCTCCACAAGCGGCTACCTACTCTGTCTCCTGGATGATGCCCAAAAGGGTTTCCTTGCCTGTGGGACACTGAGCAGTTTGTTTCTGAACAGGGGGGCCAGAGAGTCAAACAGGGTGGAGACCCTACTCCATAGAGACATCTTCACTGACGTCACAAAGGAAGGCCTCTTCCCAGCTAGGCTGTCACATCCTCACTCACGCTCACTGCATGATGGGAACCCCCTGGAAGGGAGTAGACCTGCCTCCTTCATGGTCTACAAGTGTAGGCAGCCTCGCCTTTCACCCACAGAGCAGCTGGTAGGCTCCAACCGCTGACCTTGCAGTGAGCAGCCCAACACATAAGGCACTGAAGCCCCTTCCCATCCGCGTGGGAGTTAGGATTTGCAACAGGTATCTTGGGAAAGACGCAATACCACCCATCAGAATAGGATCTCAGGGTTAGGACGCAGCACGTGGTATGCCTGCCTTCCTGGGAAGTATTGGATGCTGTGAGGACTTAAGAGCATCCATGCAAGAAGCGTTCCAGAGATAGCCTTCAGGGCTCCGGCTTCCACCTGCGCCTGTGCCCACACTGCCACCACAATGGGGAGGAATTGTCCTTGCACCTAGCCCATATTGGGTCTTATTTCCCAAGAGGCAAAATGTAATCAAATGACATGAAAGGGTGGAGACTACAGAGCTGTGGTCCAAAAAAAAAAACAAAAAAAACCAGGTGCTCACGGAGAACTCATGAAAGAAGGCGAGGTTTCACCGGTATGGTGGTCATGTGCTTATGTTAATTTCATGGTTGAGATGTAGGGGTGGGGTCTAGCCTGTTGATCTGGAGATAGCCATTGAGTAGCCAAGGAGGCCTCTGTGTGGGCAAGGTTTTCTCCTGAGACTTCTGGGAAATCTCATGATATTTCCCTCGTGGAAATGAGAAGCTATCTCCCCAGTTGTTGGGAGCTAGTCTCAGAGACAATGAACTATGGACATGATAAGATGACAGCATCCGAGCTGCTGGAGAAGCCACATGGAGACCCCTGCCAGTGATGAGTTGCTTCTACCACCACTGGATGCTGTTCATGGACCCTGAGTCCTAGAAGCAAGGAGTCCTGGGGAAACCCCGCTGGTGCCAGGACTCTGCACCCACTGGCCTGTGACTTTGTGAGTCGGAAGGAGACTTTATGGACTAGTGTCAGGCACATGGGCTAATATCAGACTTAAGACTTTGAGCTGGACTGGGCTGGGATGCTTTCTCAATGTCCCATTCCTCTTGTATACAGACCCTTTCCTTATATCTATATGTGTGTCTATGAGTTTGTTTCTCTAGTTTACCCAGACTGACACAGTCGAATGACACGTGACACCTCAGGAGCGTCCACACTTGCTAGCTTCCTTCTGAAAGAACCCCCTTCAGTTCTCACTGTTGGGGGCCTGACCCCTGCTCCTCACTGGTGTGACCTAGTCACGTTATGCTCAGGCACCCCAGGATCTGTGTTCATGCTCCGTCAACTACAACTTCGCCTGAAGAGCTTCCAAGAGAGTTGAATTCTTTCCTCCAGGACATGACTGGTGCTGTCTTAATGCAGTTGTTGGATCAATGGCAGGGAGCCAAGAGCACATACCCCCAAGGGCAAGAAGCACGAAGACTGTCTAAAGGGCCCCTTGTGTGGTTGGCATTCCTCCCCGTTTAAAAGCACTTTCTCACCCGTCTCGTTTGAACCTCCTAGTGCCAGCCTTATGAGATAAGCCGAGTCAGTGTCTCCAGATGACAGATGAGGAATCAAATCACTGGAGGGACCAAAGGTTCCCTGGTTTCTCTCTATCACAGCTGGGTCCAGAAGTCAAGTAGTTACTAGTTCAAGTTCACCTGTGTGGATATGCATAAAATATATAGTTGAGGATCAGGTTGTCTTTTGAAAAAAAAGAGTCCCCCAAGTAGAAAGAAAATGTTTTGAGAAGGATGATGGCAACATAGGCACAAATGTGCTTGACACAATGGGTGGGTGGATGGGTTGTGATAAGAGCTGTAAGAGCCCCCAATAAAATGATTATAGAGAGGGGGGAAAAAGAGTACCCTGTGTATTTCCCTCCATTGCTGTCAAGTTGATTCCATGTCATAGCATGCCCCTGTCCCCATAGGACAAAACCAAACTGCCCCAAAGGAGAGGTTTGCCCCATTTTTCTCCCACAGTGTGGCTGGTGGAGTCTAACTACTAACCTTCCAGGTAGCAGCTGTGCACTGAACCAGGGCCAATTACCCATTAAGCAAAGCACGGAAGGTTCTAATTGGACCCTCCTACCAATCTGCAGGGCACCATTTCATCTGTCCCCAACCCACTCACATCAAAGATGTGGCGAAACCAATGGGGAGTTGCTGGGGGTGGATTAGGAAGTGAATACAAAGACGCCCTCAGGCCTTGCTCCATTGCTTCCCAGGCCCCCTGTGCCTGTGCTTGCACACTGCACCCCCGCAGCTCCTGCAAACTCATCCCTGTTAGCATTGACCCATGAAGGCTTCAAGGGCAGACATGTCAGAAGTAGACCAGCACACCTTTCTTCTAGTTAGACTCAAACTACAACCTCTAGCTAGATTTGAACTCCAACTTCTGGTTAGCTCTGGTTAGACGCGGACTGCAGGCTCTGGTTTGCAACAGAACACATCACCCTTTGCATCACTCGGGGACTTCTTGAAGACTCTTGAAATCAGTGTTGGTAGTAGTGGAGAGAAAGAAGCAGGAGTCTTAACCCTCTGGTGGCCTGTGGGGCTTCTCTCCTCTGCCAGGCGAATGGTGGACTACTCACCATGAGATTGGCAGCTCCGACCCACGAGCCACACTGTGGGAGAAAGGTGAACTGATCCGCTCCTGCCAAGAGTTAGAGCCTTGGCAGCCCTCGGGTTACTGTGAACCGGGCGGGCGTGTAGAGGACGGGGAGTGTTGGTTCAGGACTGGGCAAGGTTTACCGGGCAGCTGCTCTCGCCCTGACCGTGCATGCAGCCGTCAGAAGGGGCCCGTGTAGCTGCTTAAAAGGGAAGAAGTTGTTGTACTCATCAAATGACTGTTTCTACAAAGTATTGTATGAAGTACTGCCTCGTGGATGTGTGGCTTTATAAAAACCTTGGTCGCTTTGGGCCTTTTTACTGGGAGACAAGTCATACAGGCATGGTTATCAGTTTCTGTGCGTTGCTGGCTAAGGTCTTTAGTTAAGAAGTAGTTCTCTACTCTCATTAAAAGTTGCAGTCTTGGAAACTCCCAGGGCCCGTTCCTCCCTGTCTTGTGGGGTCGCGGGGAACTGCCTCTCGCACCGTTTGTCACGTTTTTGGGAGACCACCTTGTAGACACTCTCAGTTGTATGTGCTGGTCAGGGAACCTAGAAAGTGGTACAAAGTCCAGTGGCCATCTGTGTTCCCTCTAGCTTTGCCCTGAGAGTTTAGTCACAAGTGTGTCCAACAAAAACCTACCCCAGAGTTTCCAGAGAGAGATGCCCCACATAATCCTACACCCAAAGTCCAAAGGGACACAGGTGTCCTGTATAGCATGTATCAAGATGTGTGTGTTTTGTAACAAAGTTGTTGAAGTACTCTTTGATTCAGCATGCGTTTCAGTAACAAAAAACCCCTGGCATCAACAAGCATTCAAAGCAGGCTATAACTGTGTCTTGAAAGGCATTGACAGGCCACACCTAAGGCAGGCATACAGACAGTCACAGAGCAAGGCTGGGGCTGGAGAAAGGCTGGACCCACTAGTGTGAGTCAGACTCGAGACTCCAACTAGCCCCAGGTAGTCCCCAGGTTACAGACCTCAGACTGACCACAACTCACCATAGTGAGGAACCCAGGGAGTCCAAACACGAATTGATTCAGAGTGACCAGCAGGTGATACTTTGTGATGCACATCAAATGACTATTGCTGTTACTGTGTTACTGTGCTAATGGTGCTTCAGTACATCTGAAAGGGTTTCCTCGATGTTGTCATGCACAGAAAGGTACAAGGTATAAACATTTGACGTAACCAATATTAGTATTAATCATGCCAAACTGTTCTGATTTACGTACCAATTTGGACTTCAAGGCAGATTAAGAAAGGAAATTCCTTCCTCTCCTGGGAACTGCCTGTATTCAGGTGAAGTTGTTTGCCAGGTGGGAATTAAGGAGCAAGTAACCAGAGGTTTGGGGTTTTTTTTTAAAAAAATCATTCTATTGGGGACTTTTAGAGGTTTTATATCATTCCACACATCAATTGTATCAAGCATAGTTACACATATGTTGCCATCATAATTTCCAAAATATTTTCTGCTTGAGGCCTCCGTATAAGCTCCTCTTTTCCCTCCTTCCCTCCCCACCTGAATCCTTCCACTGTCCCAAATCCTTGATCAGTTATATATTGTAACTATTCTTTCATATCTTACACTGTCCGTGGTCTCCCATCACCCACTTTTCTGTTCGTCCCCTTGGGAGGGGGGGCTATATATATATCCAACCTTGTGATGGGTTCTCCTTTTTCATTCTTCCCCATCCCCAACTAGTCCCCTCTCCTCATGACATCATTACTCCCACTATTGTTTCTGAGGGGCTTATCTGTCCTGAAGCCCACGTGTCGAGACTTCTAATCCCCACCAATGTGTGTTCTCCAGTCCAACCAGTTAGAACTTATATGGTAGTGGATAAAAGGAGCCATTGTCACAGAGAGAGGAAGCATTCAGGAACTAGAGGAACAATGTGTGATTCAAGGGCGCTATACTGCACCTTGATTGAATCATCTCTTCTTTATAACCCTTCTGGGGGGGGGGGGGGGGGGGTATCTAATTGTCTACAGATGGGCTTTAGATCTCCAATCCAAACCTCCTAGTTTGCATCGGTATAATTATGTGTTTTTGGATCTTTTGATACCTAATTCCATCGACACCTCATGATCACACAGGCTGATGTGCCTTGTCCATGTGAACTTGTATGCTTCCCTGCTGGATGGCTGCCTGCTTAACTCAAGTCTTTAAGATTCCAGATGCCACATCTTTTGATAGCCAGGCATCATCCACTTTCTTCACCATATTTGCTTTTGCATCCATTTAATCTCCAGCAATTGTGTCAGGAAGGTGAGTATCAAGAAGTGTCAGATTATTAGAACACAGGGAGGCCTTGAATAGAGTTCCAAAGTCCATCTGTGATCTTCTTAATATATAAATATATGTGCATTGGTGTCTATCCCTTTCATTATAATGTTTACATGTATACATGCCTATAGCTATCCTCTATAAATAGCCTTTGTCTCCTATTTCTTTCTTCTATTTCCATTCACCTTCCTCCAATCCCACCATCAAGCTCACCCTCCATTCAGCTCTCCGTAAAGTTCCTCTCAGATACATTGCACCTGATCAAATCCCACCAGGCATGACACGCCATCCTCGCATCCATTTAAGATCTCCTGGTGCTTCCTTATCTCTGCGTTTATTGGCTCTCCACTCCCCCTCCATGCCCCCATCCTCTTCCACGTCCCCCTGGAACCGCTGGCTCCATTGTTTTCTCTGTGGAATTGTTTGTCCTGTCTATCCTCAAAAACCAAACCAAACAAACAATAGGTAATTCCAGATCTGTCTGTTGACCTTTATGTGTGTTTTCCGACCGGGTCTGATGAGGTGCCAAGCCCTGTCCCCTGAGTCAGAAGTCTATTTTCAGGATTCTTCGGAGACTCGGGTACTTTGCCCCACTAACTGCTTGTCACACTCCCTTTGCATTTCGCCCACTGTGCCTGTGGCAGACTGGGCACACCTTCCCACAGAGTCTCCAGTGCTGTCCCCTGTAGCACTGTGGGTTGGGGAGGGAACACTGGTGGGGCTGGCCCTATGGTCCTCTCTGTGCATTGGCTGCTCAGAACAGGCATGCTGTCTTGGGGTTTGGTGGGCCATAATGAGGTTCTCTCTCTCTTCCTCTCTCCCTCCTTCTTAGTTCACTCCTAGAAGTCGTGTTTTTAATGGGAATGCTGTAGCAGTGTTTTAGACACATGTAACAAGAGAGCAGTGAAATCTCTAGCTTCAGGGTCTCTGGATTCAGGAATGGATTATCCAATGAGCAAGGTTTGTGTATGTGTATCTTGATGACTGTGAGCTGGTGTGTACTATGCTTCCTGTACAGCTGTCCCTGTGCTCCTAGCTGGCCCCAAAGCAGGTCTGGGACCTGTCTCTGCTGCTGGAGCTGCTTGGGACTTTGAACTTCTTGTCTCCTTACTGCTTCCACACCACCCTGGGTTGCAAGAGGATCTTGCTCTTGCCTCTTACCAAGCTGACCTCTGGTCTTTTGAAGGGCACACAAACAATAAGTAGTTCCATATGTCTGCTGGCCCCTATGTGTGTTTTCTGATCAAGTCTGATGAGGTGCCAAACCCTGTCCCCCGAGTCAGAAGTCTATTTTCAGGATTCCTCTGATTGAGTTTGTGAAACACAACCTCCAACTCTCTGTTGCCACCGTGCCTGAGGGGCCAGTGGTTCTGTAAATGTGGTGGCCCCCAGACTCCTCCGAATGATGAAGTCTGAGGTTGGAGCCCAGACACCTGTGCTTTCACAAACCTTCCTGGCGATGTTGATGTGCACTGACGTCAGAAACGCTGATGCTCTCAGAGCATTGAATCTCTGAGCAGAATGATGCCTTGTTCTTCCCTCATTTTCCTGCCCCTCCATCATACACTGCCTCCTCATGAGAGCCTGTCCTGCCTGCCCCCTCTCTGCCCACTCATTCTATTCTCTCCTGCTTTGCATTCCTTCTTCTTTATGTATAGGCTGGCCTTGGTTCATGGGGTGGAAACCGCCTGGCTAGGCACAGGTGCACCACTTCCCCCACCACAAACAGTCGACTGGATTCTGATTTAAGACCCTGTGGGTCCCAGCAGCCACGCACCCCAGGGTTTCAGTGGCTGATTTCTTTTCAAAGCTAGATCTTCATGGCTTTCTTGTGAGACACCCTGGGGAGCCTCCACCTTCCCAGCAGCCAAGCTCTGACCATTTGTAGCACCCAAAGGTGTCCAGACCTCCAGGTTCCATTGTCATGCAGCAAACCTCAGCAACAAAATAGAACTGTAAAATCATGGGCGCCCCCTGCCCTCTTTCTCCAGAAATGGTGGTGGGTTTAAGGAGCCTGAAGCTTAACATGCTGTCCCACTGTCACAGCTCACTGCCCTGGAGTCCATCCTGATCCCTGGCCACCCCCTGGGTCCGAATAGAACTGCCCCTGTGGGTTTCCAAGATTGTACTTCTGTCTCCAGGGGAGGAGAAACTTCTTCTTTCTCCCATGGGGCAGCTGATGCATTCGAACTGCTGAACTTAGGGTTCTTTTTAAAACCTCTCTTCCTCTTCTAGTCTCACCCTAGAATGTCCTGTATAAAGCATTTGGGGTCTGGGCCTACCCTTCCCCAACCCAAGCACACATCTACCAGGCTCCTGGAGAGGGGCGTGTCTCTGAGACTGACTGTGGAGAGAGAGGCAGGGGACAGGCCTGTTCTCAGGGCACATTGTGACTCTGCACACTCACGCCGCTTCTCACCCCAGCCTCACTGATGGGGATGTCGTCATCAAATCAATTTGGACTCACAGTGGCCCACGGGTGTCAGAGTGGGGCTGTGTGTTGTGAGATGGGGAAGTACACTGCCAAGCCGTTCCTCTGAGATGCCTCTGGCTAGACTCCAGTCTCCAGCCTTTCCATCAGTAGCTGAGTGCATGGATCATGGGTACCACCATGGTTCCAATTGTCACCCCTGACCTCCAGAGGCCTCTCAGCATCCTCTCCAGGCAGGCAGCCAAGCCAAGCCAAGTCAAGCCCACTGCCAGAGTCCATCTCGACTCACAAGTCACCCTGTAGGACAGGGCAGAACTGTCCCGTCGGGTTTCAGAGGCTATCGATCTTTACAGGAGCAGAAAGCCTCATCTTTCTTCATCAGTGCGGTCGGTGGATTTGAACTGCTGACATTGTGGTGAGCAGCCCAGCTCATAACTCACTAGGCCACCCAGGCTCCTCCGACAGGCAAGCACTCCGGCAAAGCCAAAGCCACTGCTGCCATCAAGTCTACTCTGACTCACGGCAACTCTGATGAAGGTTTTCTCTGGCTGTAAACCTCCCTCAGAGAGGCTGCTGGGTTCCACAGCCTGCAGGCAGCTCGCCATCCCACGCTTACCTAACAGTCACCAGGTTCTTGGAGAAGCAGGCACAGCATTTAACAGGGAGAGTGGAAACCTGAACCTGGTAGGAAATTGGTCTCAAGTTGCCTGCCAGGTTGGCATCTCTCCAGGTGTTGATTCGGATGCCGTCTCCTTCATCCCCGGCTGCAATCTGCAATCTACTGTTCTGGCACTTTCTGCCGGGCTGCAGGAGCTGCAAGAAGGAACCTTATTTCTTTATTTTCGGCTCCTGACTTCACAGGGCCGTGGGCTTTGCCTCTAGGAGAGCTGCACACAGGCCTCCTGGGAGCCGTCCACACCGAGCCAGGCAGCGCCTCTCAGCAGCCGCCCCCGGTCAGGGCTTTGCTCTTTATTTACTGCCGGGAACATTTCCCAATAAAGCTTTGTCACTGGCATTTCACCTCGACCACCTGAGTGTCGCACGGTCGACTGCTCTTTCCAAGGGAATATAGCTCTCAGGACCCTGCGCTGGAAGGTGTGATTTAATATTTTCACAGCCTTTTCAGGTGACTGTTTAAGAATGAGTTATGTCCTGTGGCCAGAGGGTCGGGGAATCGTTACCTATTCGCATGCCCCACAGAACCCTGGTGGTGCTGTGGGTTAACCATCGGGCCGCTAGCCACAGGATTGGCTGTTCGAAACCACCACTACCCACTGAGGGGGGAAGATGAGCTTGTCTGCTCCCCTCAACATTTACTGGCTCGGAAATCCCCCTGGAAAACACCTCACTGCCCTCAAGTCAGTGCCAGCTCACAGCATCCCTCTAGGACAGGGGAGAGCCACCCCTGGGTTGACCAAGTAACTCTTATCCGGAAGAGAGAGCTCTGGCTTCCTCCTGTGACTCAGTCGGTGGTTTTGAACAGATGACTTTGGTCAAAGCCCAACCACTAGGCTATCAGGGCTCTTCAGAAACCCTGTAGAACAATTCTCAACCTGTGGGTCATGACCCCCTCGGGGGTCAAACGACCCTTTCACAGAGGTCACCTAAGACCATATTGCCCATGGTCTTAGGGATGGAGACACCGCTCCTCTATCCGTCTCCAGGCAGGTCCGCCCACATCGCAGATACGTCCACATCTAGGGTCGGCCCCCTATGAAAGGGTCTCCGTGAATCTGAATAGAGTCGGTGGCCATGAGGCAGGCTGACCTCAAGGCAAGTTGCTGGTGACACACGACACAGCCTCTTAGCTTGGGTGACCTGGCACTGGGGTGGCACCTTGAAGCGGGAGAAGAATAGGAAGGGTATATTTGACAACGTCCATTGGGCAGTTCCAGTCAGTCTCCCGGAGAGGTGTACAAGCTGGTTATTGTTCAGGAATCAAGACAGGGGAGTGGTGGTCAAGAGGCCAGGGAGCGTGGGAAGTTGTGTGGGAATGTGAGTGTGACCCTTCGGTTCTGGCTAATGCGAGCCGGACGCAGCGTTCCCACAAAGACGATTGGACAAAGGCCGCACACCATCAAGTGCTGGCCTTGGTGATCTCCACAAAGTGTCTCATTCAGCGGCAATTAGTCAGGTAATTGGACGGCTCGGTGTGGGGGAAATAGTCCAGGGACAATGTGCCTGCCATGCATTTCAAAGTGCTCACGTGGTTTCTCATTCCTGAAACTAGGGATTGTTCCGTGCTCCCCCTCCCTTCCTAGCTAGCAGTGTTTCATAACCATGTGGCTCTCTGCTGTCCACCTGTCTCCCTGGTCCAAGGACGGCAAACTTAGATGGGGTTTGGCCCCTGGACACAAGGTATTCAGTGAAGCACCAGCTATAGTTTAATCTAACTGAGGGTCAAGATGACCCAACACGAGGGTGGTCTCCCCCCCGCCGCCCCGATTTAATCAGCCAACAGTGCAGAAGAGGTCAGACCCTGACCTCTACACCTGCGGTTCCTTGAACAGCAGTGACAATAGCAGCCCTTTCAAAGCTCAAATTCTCTGCATAGACACAATTCAACTCACAGTGACCCCCATCAGACGGAGCAGGACTGCCTCTGTGGGTGAGGCTGTAAATCTTTACAGAGGCGGAGCACCTCATCTCTCCCCAAGGTTTTGAACCACCGACCTTGCAATTAGCAGACAAGATACCCACTGGGCCATTGGTGTTTCTCTAGCATCACCCTGGAACTTGAAAATGCAGATTCCACCGCAGGGGCCACTGCAGACACACTGCACCAGAAAGGCTTGACTGGGGCCCAGCCATCTGTGTCTGAACCAGGGTGTTCCGGGAACGAGCATTTTAAAAGTTCACTGTGTCCTGTGTCGTTCACTGTGCTGGAAGCCCAGCGTCCAGGGGAGTTTTGGATGGAACCTGGTTTCCCCAGAGTTCGTCTCCTCGGGACTCACAGGTAGAATGATTTAGGATATACCATGGGCGCAGGTCCTCAGGGGCCCAGGAGTTTGCCACTCTGCATTCTAGTCTTAGCTTTTTCCCCCCCTAGTCTCAGCTTGATCACCAACTAGCTGCAGGTCCTTGGCAAGTCACAGCTTTGCTATTCCTGTCCACTTCCTTATCTGTAGAAGGAGGAAAGAGGAAGAAATGAGTTTTTCTTATTCCAACAATCTCTGACTCTTTGTGATGGAAGGTTGTTAGATTTAGCAAATGAAACCCAGCTTTTGGCTACAATCGTGATGAAAATGACCTAAAATTGACTCTGGTGAGAATAGTACAGCTATTTTTAATTTTTTAAAAATCATGGAATTGAATGGTATGGGAATCACAGGTCCATAAAATGGTTAAATAGGGGGGGGGGAAAGATGGTTAAGTAGAAAAATTCAGTTTTTAAAAAAAAGCTATCTGATAAATGACAAATAATTTTCAGTTTTGCACATAAATGTGTATATATATATGTATGTATATGGGCCATACTAACATAGTCCCTTGTCATTGAGTTGACTCCAACTCATGATGGACTTACTGGACATGGCTGACCTGGCCCATGGAGTTTCCAAGGCTGTATTCTTTACAGATGCAGACTGTCTCACCTATGTCTCACCGAGCCGCTGGTGCGTTGAACTGCTGCTCTTTCAGTCAATAGCGATGTTGACTGCACTACCAGGGAATACTGCATGGCTTAAAATCAGGGAAGGTGTGCCTCTGGGTTGTAGTCTCTCAGAGGAAGGCTTATTAACAAGCTGTGGTGTGTAGATGACACAACCTTGCTGACTGCAAGTGAGCAGGAATTGAAGCACTCACTGGAGAAGACCGAAGATGGCAGCCTTCAGTATGAATTATAGCTCGAGGTCAGGAAGACCAAAATCCTCACACCAGGACCAATAGATAACATCACGATCAATGGAGAAAAGATTGAAGCTGTCAAGGATTTTGTCTTGCTTGGATCCACAATCAATTCTCATGGAAGCAACAGTCAAAAGCTGGAAAGATGCGCTGCCTGAGGTGGTTCTGCTGCACAGAACTCTTTGTGGTATCAAAGAGGACTTGGGTGTGCCTGGCCCAAACCCTGGTACTCTCCATTGCATCGTATGCCTGGGAAAGTCAGGCGTGGAATAAGGAAGACCGTAGACGAATGAGTGCACCTGAAGGATGGTGCTGGAGAAGAGCACTGAACGTTCCGAGGACAGCTGAAAGCCCAGACACATCTGTCTTGGAAAAAGTGAGGCCTGAGTGCTCCTGAGAGGAAAGGATGGCGAGACTTCATCTGACCTCCTTGGGACATGTTGTCGGGAAAGACCAGTCCCTGGAGAAGGACATCCTATTTGGTAAAGTAGGAGTCCTCAATGAGTTGGACAAGCGGCTGCCTCGATGGGCTTGGGCATGGGGATGAATGGTGAGGATGACACAGGACCATGTACTATTCTGGTCTGTTCTGCACAGGGTCACCATGGGTCACCTTGATGGCACCTACCAACAAGAATACGTGTGTGTGTGTCTACTGATGCCGCCTAGGTAAACTAAGCAAAGCCAACAAACAACTTGCCACGGAGTTGGTGAAAACTCTTGGTCACTCTCATGTTACAAAGTAGAACTGGTTGATAGGGTGTGTGTAGTGTAAATAAGAAACCATTGCTAGCTACTCGGGTCCCAGTTCCTTCATGCCTGGGTTTCTTCCAAGCCACACGAGTTTAAACGTGTCTCTGCAATCGGTGGGTGTCTGCAGACAAATTTTCCCAGTCATGTACCCCCTGAGTAATTCTCTAAGCATCTACCCAAACCCAACCCATTGCCCTTGAGCTCATCCTAACATGTAATGGCTTTGTAGGACGGTTCCCAAGGCTGTGAGGAGATGGAAGGCGCCCTGGTAGCAAGGACACATCTAAAGTATGACACATGCCTTGAGCCCCGCTTGAAGGGGCCCCAGGGAGTCGTTTTCTATCAACTATCAGCTCTGCTCACTCCCATGAGTCGATTCTGCTTCACAGCCACCGTACAGGACAGGATCGAATTTCCCCTCCAGGTTTCTAGTCTAAATTTGTATGGAAGTCGAAAGCCTTGTCATTCTCCCTTGAGCAGTTGGTGGATTCAAACTGCTGGCCGCGTGATGCGTATCACCCACCCCACCTGCACAATTCCTTCTATGAACCATGGCAGTGTCTACTAACCCTCGTCCGGCTATAAGAGATCATTCAGCAGATTAAAACACCACACTGTCTCTGAGAGCTGCCCTGAGCCAGGACTGACTGGGCATGCCCTTTGCCTGGAGGGCTCATCTTCAGGCGCAGCAGTCTCACTCTACATTATCTGGGCCAGAAGGGAAAGGGCAGAAACACACATGGCTTGCTCTCCAGCCCGGGTCTGTGTGTGAGCATTAATTTTAGCACAGTCATCTCCAATGAGTCGAGGAGATCTGGAACAGTGGCCTCAGGGAGGCCAGTCCTCTTTTCATTTCTATCTCCCCACCCCCACCCCCAGACCCCTGCTCTCCCACTTAGAAGTGTTATCATAGCTCCCACCCTCCCCAATCTCCCCACTCTGTGCTGTGTGACTCCCACTACTTCTGATTCCAAAAGTTCATCTCTTTCAGTGACCAGTTGATTCCTTGGGGGGCCTGAGCGGTGGGCCCGATTGAGTGCTGGTGGCCACAGGTGTGAACTGTGCCCCCCAGGGTTGCAGTGTCGCCCCCCAGCTCCCTCCCCTCAGACTCTGACCCTGAGGTCTAGAACTGCTCTATGGAAGGTAGAAAGGAAGGAGAAGGGGGGAAATTACTCTGAGCACATCATAGACCAACTTTCATCAGTGGAAGCAAGAAAGGTGTCCTGCGGATTTTCATCTAGTACCTTGTGATAGTTATATAATCTGGTGTCAATTTGTGGAGTCTAGCCTGTCAATTACGTCATAGCTTGGTGACCTCATTTGGAAGCGATAAGAAGAAAAATAGCTCACCGGAGGTGAGACACATGCTCACTCCTTGAAAAACATTTCTCACAAGAAGCCACATGAAGCTATCCTATGC
Source organism: Nesogale talazaci (assembly GCA_004026705.1). NCBI lineage: Eukaryota > Metazoa > Chordata > Mammalia > Afrosoricida > Tenrecidae > Nesogale > Nesogale talazaci. Next base: position 39,081 of record PVJH01021090.1, read on the forward strand.
CACCAGAGTCCTGGGAACTGGAGGAGCCACGTGGAGACCCCTGCCAGCACTGAGATGCTTATAATGGCACTGGATCCGCAAGACTTCCCACCCACTGGCCTGTGATCTTCTCACATTCAGCATCATTGCATGTGTTTCATGAGTCTGAAGGGGACTTTATGGATTGGTTTCGAACATATGGGCTAATATCAGACTTATGGACTTGATCTGGACTAAACTGGGATGTTTTCTTAATATACAATTACTCTTTTATATAAAGCTCTTTCTTATTTACAAAGATGAATGCCTATGAATTTGTTTCTCTAGTCAACACAGCCTAACACACACCTCAATAC
>PVJH01021091.1:0-39366 GCA_004026705.1 Nesogale talazaci
GTAATGGAAGGAATTATGAAACCCAAATGAAGGTGGAACATGATAATGGGACAAGAAGAAAGTAAAAGAAAATAGAGGAAGGAGCTAGAAGGCAAAGGACAATTATGAAGATATAAATACAAGCATGTACATATGTAAATATATTCATATATGACGATGGGGAAATAGATCTGTGCATATATATCTATAGGTTTAGTATAAAGATAGTAGATGGACATTGGGCCATCTCAAGTACTCCCTCAATGCAAGAACACTCTGTTCTATTACACTGGCATTCCATGATGCTCACCTTCCCAACATGATCGCTGAAGACAAAGAGGGTGCATAAGCAATTGTTGTAAAGAAAGGTGATGGTGCTTGCTATCAAAAGATTTAGCATCTGGAGTCTTAAAGGTTTGAAGACAAACAAGTGACCATCTATCTGAGAATCAACAAATCCCACATGGAATAAGCACACCAGCCTATGTGATCATGAGGTGTTGATAGGATCAGATATCAGACATGAAAGAAGAAAAAATAATATCATTGTGAATGAAGAGTATGGAGTGGAGACCCAAAACCCATCTGTAGGCAACTGGACATCCCCTTACAAAGGAGTTGCAGGGAGGAGATGAACCACTCAGGTTGCAGTATAGAACCAATGTAACATACAACTTACCTCTAGTTCTTTATTACTTCCTCCCGCACACCCACTATCATGATCTCAGTTCTACCTTACAAATCTGGGTAGACCAGAGGATGTACACTGGTTCAGATCAGAGCTGGAAACACAGGGAATACAGGGCAGATAAATCCCTCAAAACCAATAATGAGAGTAGAGATAGCAGGAGGATAAAGGAAAGGTGGGGAAGAAAGGGGGAACTGATCACAATGATCTCCATGTAACCCCTTCCTGGGGGAAAGAGGGACAGGGACAACAGAAAGTCAGGTGAAGGGAGACATAGGAAAATGTAAGACATGGAAAAAATAATTTATTATTATTACTAAATTACCAAGGGTTCGTGAAGGAGGGAGTTTGGGAGAGAGGGGGGAAATGAGGAGCTGATACCAAGGGCTCAAGAAAATGTTTGGGAAATGATGATGACAATAAATGTACAAATGTGTTTGATACAATGGATGAATATATCTGGATTTTGATAAGAGTTGTATGAGTCCCCAAATAAAATGATTTATTTTTTTTTAAAAAAAAGAAAGAATACTATCATGAGAGAGAATGTCTCAACTTAGTCTTGAAGGTTATTGGCCAGGAGAACATATGAGGAACAAAACCATCATCTATTAGGGGCTTCAAAATATTTCTGGAAAAATCCATTAACTTTCACATTTCTTTTTTCCATAAGCATTTGAAGATCTCACTTGCTATGTTGTGCCAAATCTATCCATTCAATGATGCGCTATATTCGGACAATGGGAGAGAGGCTTGATGGGAGATTTCCGTAGGCTTGAATTTATGGGGAGAACAAAAGAAAAATCCTTAAAATAGATACAATTGCATATCAAACCTAGACTAAATAAATTGACCAACGTTGAACCCAAAGGACATATTGAATGCAATGGGTCACACACCTTTATTGGGTCATCACCTCTCATTATCCAAAGCAACAGCCTGGGAATTCTCTATTGCACCTGCTGACTAGAGTCCCTTCTGGTCCATTCAGATCCTTCCCCTAGTCTTCTTACATCTTGCTGTACTCACTTTGACTCTGTCACAATCTAGGGTCATACTTATTGCTTCTCTAACTGTTCTTTTGTGCAGTCGTGTTTAATAGATATCCAGTAATTAATGTGCTCTTTGTGCAATGCTTTTTCTCCCCTCTGCTTCCAATAGCGAAAGAGAAGCGTTCTCATTTTTGCTAGCTTATTTGCTTGTTTTTGAGTCCATTCAGCAATAAGGGATTCATGAATATAATTTTAATATTAATGACTAAAACTGGGTCCTTTGTTAATGACCTTACACCTCCCACAGTACCGAAAGTTGCATCACTTACCCAAATGGCTAGTTATTAGACAAACAGGAAACTCTCTGGAACAGAATTATTTTTCCTCTTTGTGTATTTATCTGTTGTAAGGGAAAAACCAAAAAACACTAAGTATGTTTGAAAAATTGCTCTTCTTAGATATCTGTGCTAGATGGCATCACTCACTACCTTTCCCTGTAGGAAGGTTAATAATCTTCACATGTTGATCTCCTGTTTAACCACATAAATTGAAATTCCTTTTCTTACAAAAGACAGATACATTTCTATACTATTGACACTAATCTTAGCCATACACGCTTTTGTCAAGAACACATAAGAAAGAGTGGCATAGGCCACTTCTGAACAAAATCTCACATGTGACTTTTAAATGTTCTTATCCCTCTGACATGAAACTGGCAGTGAAGTCTTTATAGAGGTCCCAGACATATAAAATCTATTACTGTAGCTAACATGTAATAGAACAGGGTAAGTAAACCAAACTTGTTTTCAAGTAGTTTCTGTCTTATAGTGACCTCACAAAACAAAGCAAAACTATCCTCTATAGTTTCCAAGGTTGCAATCTCTCTGAAGCAGACTGCCACATCTTTCTCCTAAAAGAAGACTAGAGGGTGGATTTGAACCTCTGACCCTTCAGTTAGCAGCTAAGTGCTTCATCATTGTGTCACCAAGTCTCCTAACACTGCATTGGTGCCTGAGCCAAAGTTCAACCTGTATTTTTATAGGCACTGCATCTTGGGTAATGTTTTCATTGCCACACAACTTAACCTTAACTTTCTGAGATTGTCCCTACCCTCTCTAGGTTAGCTATTCATCAGATGGCTTATATATTGGGTTGCTAACCTCAAGATCAGTGATTCGAAACCACCAGTTGCTCATTGGGGAAAAGAGGAGATTTTTCTAGTCCCATTAAAAGTTAGTCCCAGAAACCTCTAGGAGCAGTTCTATTGTTCTCCATTGGGTAGCTATGGTTTGGAATTGACTCAGTGGCAGTGAGCAAGAAGGAAGACAGTGGTTTAACAAAGCTTCCTAGAGTGGCCCATGTTAGCGGACTTTCAATGTGTGCATCTGCAGAAATGATGCTTTTCATTGCTGCTACCAGTGACCCTCAACCTTTCCTCTGGGCGAATCTTATGTCCACTGGTTAAAATCCATCCTACAAATATTCAGCCCAAGTGATTTTTAATAGTTCAGACATGATAACAACCTTTCGATAATGTACAATGGTATTCTTAAGATGAGTCCTGATTGCATAACGGGTTGTGCACTGAACTGCTAACCACAAGTTCAGCAGTTCAAAGCTTAAGCTGTTCCGAAAGACAAAGATGAGTCTGTCTACACCCATAAGGATTTTAAGTCTCAGCAACCTGGAGGAGCTGTTCCACCTTGTCCTGCAGGGCTGTTGGAGGATGGATTTTAACTCGATGGTTGTAAGCCTAGATTTAGACAATGCCTGGTGGTGTAGTGAGTTAAATCTGGAGTTACTAGTCACAAGGTCAGCAGTTCCAAACCAGCGGCTGCTCCATGGGAGAAAGATGAAGCCTTTTACTCCCCCAAAGACTCCTTGCTCTCTGACACCCACAGGGCAGGTCCACTATATCCCATTGGGTCATTGTAATCAACTAGAGAACTGTGAGCCATTCTGGAGATTGGACTGATGCAAAGAAAGAAGTGACTGCACATTGAATATCAGGTTCTCTTCTTAATACAATATTTCAAGGACTTTTGCATTCATTTTCCTCAGTGCCCAAAGAACAAGTACACTATCATTTCCACTCAAATATATACAAGCCCCCTTTTTTTATTCAGAAGATTTCACTGTAACCTTAATCCAGTCTAGTTGAGCAGACATAGGGACACAGGTTCCATAATACCGGGATGCTAAAATTCCTAAGTCACAAGGCAAAAAAGAATTACATATGTTCCAGAATAAGAGAAAGTGTGCAAAAAAGTCTATTGTATTCATACAACCAGACTGTGTCTCTGTAATTACATCTGTATAAGATAAAATTGCTTAAATTATCATTGTTCCTATACTATTTTCTATTATAATTCAAAAAAGATACCTGAGATGTAAGAGAATTCTGTCTGACTCTTTCATGTGGAAATGCTCTATCAATAATTCTTCACACTGGAACAGAAAATATATGGCTTTAGGGACTTTGTTATGTGTCAACTCCTTCACTCCCAGAACCCAAGAAATGGAGCTCACAGAGTGTGGCCACAACATTCTGAAAGATGGCATGTTCTGGGTTGAGTTGTGTTCCCCCAAGAAACTATCTGCTGTCGAGAAAATATATTTTTCTTCATTAAAGACATGCACTTGTAGTCTTTCTGTTAGAGCAGTGCTAGGAAACTGTACAGGCATATAGGCATACCACAGAGAGACTGCCAGGTTCACTGCAGTCTATGGCAATATAGACAGCATCCAAATCAAGTATGGCTCTGGAATCTTTAGGTTTCCAAGTAGAAATGAAACACTGTACTATATGCTACTAAGTATGTGATAGCTTTGTGTAAAAATTTGCAGTACTGATGAATGACTAAAATGTAGTATAAAAATACTAATGAGCACATGCTGATAGAAACAGCCACGCTGTGGACCGGCTCTGTTTTGGGATCCTACCTTCCCTCCATTTATGAAAGAAGCAATACCTGTGAAGCACAGGACAGGGGAGCACAAGAAAAGGAGGCCCGTCTTTCTAGTTCAGCAGTCTTCAATCTGTGGGTTGTGACCCCTTTGGGAGTCAAGTGACCCTTTTACAGGGGTCACCCAATTCATAACAGTAGTAAAATTACAGTTCTGAGTAGCAACAAAAATAATGTTATGGTTGGGGGTCACCACAACCTGCGGAACTGTATCAAAGGGTCATGGGATTAGGAAGGTTGGGGACCACTGTTTGAGCCACTTTTTAGTCTATTCCCAGTTTGAATTAATGGATGCTTTGCCTGATCATTACCATCAGTTAGCTAGGGCTCACAGGAAATTCTTTTTACATTTGGTTTTATAATCTGAATTTTTCTCCCTTCTATTTCCTTTCAGTTATTTTTTTCATTTGAAATGGAAATTGACTATAATTTATTCCTTCATATCCTAAAAGGGCTTCATTAGTATCTCGATAAGACATCCTGTGAAATAAGCCCTAACTGCCACTTAGTAGCACAAAGGTGTGATCTCGATCAAGTTTCTCAACCTGTCTGTGCCTCCTGCCTCTGTTTTCTTCTGGGTAGCAGGGTGATAATAGGAGCTCCCTTGTGAAATACTGGCATGACGTAAAGCACTCAGCCTGGTGGCTGGCATATCCTAAACTTTAGAAAGTTTTCCTTTCTCTAATTACTATCGTGATTAATTTTTGCGATGAGTATTTTGATTCATATTTATTCATGAAAATTATCCTAAAGGCATTGGAAAGAGGAAGAAAGTATTAAAAAAGAGTTTCTCTTTCGCAAGAATGACACAAAGAGAAAAAAACTGGCTAGCTGCTTTAGACTTGTGACTGACCTTATGTTCAACAGAGCATGGCATGGTCTTGTCCCGTATCATCCTCAAAATCACAGAAATGTTCAAGTCAGTCACTTCAGCAAGTATGCTAATTCATCTCTCCCAGACTTCCCCTGGCTCCCATATGCCTTCTATTTTCATAAACATGATGTCTTCCTCTAGTGATCATGCCCCAAATAAGTCAGTTGGACACTATTTTGCTGTGAACCATAACATTCTCAATGGCCATTTTTCAAAAGAAGGTTCCCTGTGGCCTAGTTGACTTAGCTGCTAAACATAAGGTTGATGGTTCAAGCCCAGCATCCCTTCCAACTGGAAGGGGGAAATGAGGCTGTTTAATCCCATGAAGTTTGAAGTTTTAGAAACAGTTCTACCTTTTCCTGTAGGATGGACTTGGTGACAGCGAGTTTATTGAGAATTTTTAGAAGAAAACAATGAATACCTTTATGCTAGTCTGTCTTGTTCTGGAACCTCCACTAAAATCCACCTCTCCTTTCAAATGTTGGACCATCATCACACAATACAGAAGCCCCAGTACTGACTGAGAGGTAATGTTAGCAGCAGAGCTAATAGTCACTCTACCACCAAGACTGGAGTTTACACTTACCCAGAATATAAAGTCATTAGGCATAAGAATAGGCATCCATGAGGCTCTATCACGCACTTTCTGAATTATTTCTTATCCAAGTCCCCTTTTAGCTTTCCAGTTCTCATTTTATAGATGAGACACTAACGCTGGGGAAGGTGAAATGTCTTGCCTAAATATTGGAAGTTCTTGAATAGGATCTCAAGAATTTGAATCTCATTCTTCAAAAATCCCCTTCTCTTGTCTATTATACTCTGCACTCAATTAGACTCCTACAAGACAGAACAGTGTAATCTAAACTTGGATTTGTTTTTATAATGTTGCCTTATTGTGTAGTAAATATTCTCATATTTGTAAGTTATAAGAAATAAAACATAAACAGTTTATGATATCAGATCTTTGTTGTACTTGTACTCTAAAATCATATGAAATTAGGAATTGATATTATGTAGGATATAATCATAAAGTTGTATGTTGAACATTGGTGTTTATCATTGAACTCAATGATAACAGTTAAGTAATATTTATTCAGAATACTGAAACCAACCATTTAACAAAATAGTGTAAACAGTGCCATCAGCATCATCTGTTTTGTAACTTTTGGTGCAGAATGGAATTCTGTTCCCTTGAAGCCTCTTTTAATATGCCTTGTTGCAGGAGTGGCTAATTTAAATGAATTATCCTCTTCCCTCCTCTTTATCAAAGTGTAATGGCCCAAAAGGGTAAAATTAAAAAGATGAGTTTATTTACATACAAGAGCAATAAAGGGAAAGTAAAAAAGAGAAAAGTATCAAGGGAACAGAAATACAACCAGATAGCAAATTGAAAATAAGCATCAGAAAAATCCAAACAGGAACATCAGTGAAGACCTTATGAAGAAATAAGATGAAATATCACGCTTTCACTGCAGCCCTCTTACTAACAATGCTTGCCTTGTCACACCCTTCTCTGGCTGCCCGTGTTTCTACTACTCAGATTCAATCCTTTCCCCTCCTGTAGGTAAAATAGCCTCTGTACACAAGAAACATCTACAAAATATTGGACACTGGAATAAGTTGGAATCGACTTGATTGAGGTTTAAAATGACATATTCTAATAACTTCATATTATTATGAATACTAAAATCAGTGAAATATTTCAGACCACTTCTTATCTGAAAATCTAAGAAAAAGACGACAGTGTAGAATGACACAGTAGTCAATTGGCATACCATAATCTACAGAGATATGTTCTACATCCTACCGTGGTGAGTAGAGACTGGTGTCTTGAAACTCCTTAGCATCCTCTCTACAGGGTTGCTCCCTCTCTAGAGGAAGTTGATGGAAGACCATCAAAGACATACAGAGACTAGCCATCGTGTGGACTAATGGACCATGGGAACATCAGTCCCCATGAATCTAAGATAAGAAAACAGCAGGTGATGCCAAGGTACCACTACCAACCCCATTGAAGGGGATCATATTAGAAGGTTCAGAATAGACCAGGAGAAAAATATGGAATAAAACTCAAAATCTCAAAAAAGTATCAACCTTCTTTGATGGATACAGACTGACAGGACCCTCAAGATCATAACCCAGAGTCACCCTTTAGGTCTGGAGGTGAACTCAGCCCTTCGACTCTATTTTTCAGGCAAACAACAGAGAGATCTATAAGGGGAACAAAACCACTAAGTATTCACATTTAAGAATAATCAACCATTTAAAATGATCAATATTTACTCAAGGACAAAATTCAGCGAAATTAGAAAGAAGAAACTCAAAGAGAACATGAGAAACGAAGTGTGTTATAGGGAAAACAATCAATAGGATGGAACAAAATGAACCTGACTTCTTTAAGGAAAAATGAATAAAAAATGGCAATTGGATTTGGTCTTGAGTTGGTGCATGATGGAAGACAAAAAGGACTCTCTTTTAATTTAACAACTTTAAGTGTTCCCCAATAATGCATGTCTTTATAGCTAGAAATATAGAAAGTTGGTATATCTATGAGCTTTAAAATTCTATGGCATTCATTTCTTCTAGTTGAGGGAAAGAAACTTTGGGCAATGGCTCTGTTATGGAACTTAGGAGGTCAGATTTATAGTCCTCGCTAATTTTGTGCCAAAACACTGATTACAAGAGCTTGGCAAGAGACAGGCCTGCTCCTGGGTTAAGGCTTTTAGAAATTAGTCTATCTAATTTACTCTCAGGTTGCCCTTCACACTTTCAAAAAAATCATATCTTCTTAACATAAATCCCTAAAGTTAACATTTACAAAATGCATTCTAGGGGATTAGCTCATCCTGTTGACCTTTTGCTCAATCTCTTCACAGTTCTAGGGGTGTGCATTCTTCAACCAGGTTGTCTGTATCTAGAAAGCAAGGGTAACACAAACATTAGGAGTTGATGTGGTTCGTTGCTATTGTTAAGTGGCAATAAGTGGATTTCAACTCATAGTAATTCCATGCCCACTAGCATCATGCTCACACCTGCTATGACGCAGCCTGGCGTGTGTCACTGCATCAGGGCCCCTCCTTGACATTGAGAATCTTGCTCTTTTCTGCTTAGCTTCTGCTTTGCAAAGCATGAGGTCCCTTTTCAAAGAATGGTCTGTCCTGCTGACATGTTGAAGATCCGGGAAAAGAAGCCTTGTCATCCTTGATCCTATGAAGCATTCAAGCTCTACCTCCTTTCACACAGATGTGTCTGTTCTTTGAGCCATCCTCTGGACTGTCAACATTTTTACCAGCACCATAGTTTAATTGCATTACTGTTCTTAAGTTTTCCTGATTCGTGATCCAGATTTCACAAGCAGATAGGACTATTGAATGCAACTCCACTTGGGTCCGAGTTCTTCAAAGTGACCTTTCCTCTCTTTACTTGTTTTTGACCTATCCGTTAGATTATTCTCAACCGCTGCTTCCGTAAGTGAGCAAGGTTGTGTTCTTTGAATAGGGATCAGTTCAGGTGAATGGATCTGGATGCCCTGGTCTGGATGCCTCCAGTCTGGATGCCCTGGTCTTCACGCACTCCAGCTTCTCAGGTCATTAGCTCAGCAAACAAATTGAATAAGGACAGTGAAAGGATACCATTCTAATGTACATATTTCCTGATTTTAAACCAGGCAGTATCTCCTTATTCGGTTCAAATGATTGTCTCTAGATTCTATGATGTACTGAATTCCCCATCCTCCCAGTGTTAGCATTAGTTTGTTTTGGCTCACAGAGTTGAATGTTTTTGTGTAGTCCCTCAAATACCTCTCTGGTAGTCTCTGCTTTTAGCACGTATGCATCTGACATTAGCGTTATCGCCTTTTCATACCCTCTTCTGAATCCTGCTTGAATTTCTGGATGCTCTAGGTGAATAAGCTTCTATGACCATTTTTGAATTATCTTATACAAAGAATGACTTGTATAAGATATTAAGTACACATAGCAATAATTTCCATATGTTGCTTTGTCCCCTTTCTTGGGAATGGGCAAAAATATGGATCGCCTCCAGTCAGTTTGTCATGTAGCTTCTTTTCCAATTTCTCAGCTGCTCTGCTTAATGGAAACACTTCTTGCCATTCCATCAATGCCTGGAGTGATGCTGTTTTGTTCAGTTCTTCAGTGAAGTTTGGGCTTTTCCCATTCAGTGCCATAGGGTCTTTCGTATGCTACTCCTTGAAATGGCAAAAGGGTGGACAGGTTTTTTATGGTATAATGACTATACTTTCCTCTCATCTTTTTTGGCTGCTTCTTTCATCATTCAGTATTTCCCCCATAGATTCCAGGAATCAACTGGTGTCATGATTTGTTTCTTCAGTTCTATCAGATAGAGAAACATTGAATGCTTTTCATTTTGGTTTTCTAACCCCACTTATTTTTGTACTTTCAATATAGTGTTGTTGTTGTTGTTGTTTTACTTTGTCTTCTAGAGCAATCTTTTGAAATGTCAACTCAGTTAGTTCATCATTTCTCCCATTGACTTTAGTTACTTGGGTTTTTTCTTTCATTCCTATATTTTAATGACCATTTGCAGGATAGCCCATGGAGGACCATGCATTTCCCTATGCCATGCCTCAGATACCTGTCAATTCCTCCAGCTGCTCCAAGTTACTATTCTTCCAGCCTTTCTCCTCCTAGTTACTATTCTTTCACCCTTCCTTCTCCTTGCATTGGTCCTTCTGGAATGTTATATGGAAAGAAACTTTTCCTACAAGATTCCTACTGGGCATTTTACAGTTTTCAGAACCAGACAGTTACCTAATAAAATTCAGTTAAAACAGAAACCCAAAGGATCATGCCTCCCACTGATTTACTACCCAGTCTGAATATGGATTTTACAGGTTTCATGAGACAACACTATAGAAAGGGAACCATGAAAGTACAGTAGCCCCCATAGCACAGTCAGTTAAACATGCAGTGAAAAGTCAAAAGGTTGGCAAGCCCAATACACTTGGAGACCTCTCTTCAGATCAGCCTGGCTCTCTGCCCATCAGAGGTCCCATGCTCAACCATCCAATGAGCAGATGAACTCTACACACGTGGCTCTACTTGGGTCAGACTCAACTCCAGACCCCAAACAACAAGAGTGGGGGTGTTGCTTCTGAAATATCCATAATTCACTCATTGCCCTGTGTAATCAGAGCTAACAAGGAAAGCTAGAGACTTTCCCAGCATGAGTGGCTGGTTCCCTTCACATATTACAGTAGATTCCATGGCCACTTTTTAAGAGCAAGTTTGCTTGATTTAATATGCAGACACCATAAGAGAAAAAAACCAGTTTGAATCCATCCAGATAAATGTTCTAAAGATGAAGTGAATGGAGCATCAGAATACTAATTTGGGAAACTGTAAGTATCTCTAAATCAGGTTAACAATAATTTTCCCTATCATGCCCTTGTAATTAAAATCATAGTGAATTTGAGTCATTGATCTTTTAGCTTATTAATTATGTTCCTACCATAAGATCTAACCAGAAAAAATCAGAAGGATTTTTTTAAGTTTCCAATATCTTTTTATTACCATAAAAAGTCCTCACTTTCAGGAGGGAAGTTATTACCCCTGTCATAGAAACTGGTTCACAATGATTTAAATAAAACCTTGGCCATGCATTCAATGTCTTAAAAGATATTCTCCACAATTTTGTAGCCATAATAAATGTTTTCTCCCTTTACACAGATTTTAACCAGCTTGGTTAATGTGATAAGACTTATATTGTTGAGTAGCAAGGTATGTTATTAGCCACAAAATGAATGGCATGATGTTGCCAGGGTGTCTCAAAGGGAAGGGAATGTTGAAATTAAAAATCACACGAATCCTCTTTATTCTTTATGTCTTATAGTACAAAGGAGAGGTCATTTCTGAGGAAGTACTGAGTCAGTGGGGCAACTGCACAGAGTACTGGGGAAGGCCACCAATGCCTCCCAGCTGCTCAATATTCCCCAGAAGGTCCTTCAGCCTCAGTGATCATTGTTCAGATCTCAGAGATGACTTTTTTTGAGTATTCTGAGTACTTGTTTTCTCCTGGAACACTTACCATGGGCCAGATTCTGCTTATGCAGAGAAAAACCTCTTTTTCCTAAAAGCAGATTGAATTTCAGCTTCCCCATAAAGACTCCTTGTTAGCAGCTCACAAAAAAAGGCCACTCTAGTTGCATCTTGGGCTTCTCTCTTCAAGGGGAATATGAGAACAGAGAAGCCAAGGAAAGCATGGGGAGAAAGAAGAGTCAGTGTGAGGGAGGAGAGAATCCAAGTCACCAAAATTCTTCCTTGCTGCCAGCAGTCAGTCACCTGGTAACAACAGCATGGAAACAGTGGGTTTGTCAGGGGCTCACACTAACGGACAGACCCAGAATGAGTGCATATCCCAGATAAATGTTCAGGGCAATGATGCACTGCACCCTTGGTCAGAATTCAGGCAATCTCTCAAGCTTCACAGCCAGAGGTGGGAGTGGCTTCAGGGTCCCAGAAAGCTAGACACTGAGTCTCCATTCAACAAAATATGACCAACAACATTTATCAACTTTCCAAAAATGAAGTGCTTTGTGCAGAGTGCAGTACAGTTTTAATATTTTAAAATATTTTTAGGGAAGACTAAATTTTCACTTTAGGGCACTCAATAGAATTTAAAACTTGGTCTTCTTACCTAGGAAGGATTTTAGGTTTGTGCTTCAGCATTTGATGTCTTCTGAATCAAATGCTTGGTATTTAAAATACATGTACATATTGTAGCTTATACCGTGATCACAAATTAATTATTGTTTTGCATTGTTAGTTAGTTAGTAAGGAGTTTTCCATGATTGTGTATGAGAGAGGGTGCACTGATATGTCTACACAACTATGGCAAGCTCATCCTGTTTATGGGCTTATGAAGTCAAAGTGATCTTTCATACTGCATATCTTGCTCTGAGGTGTAGTTATATCAATTTCAACTCACGTGACTCCATGTAGAGCAGACTGAAGCATTGTAGGTACCAGAGTCCCCTTTCTTCCCTTCCTCTCCCCAGAATCATATCCCCTCTTACTTTTGTTCTATATGAAAGAAAATATGTCAAAACCAATGTGTACTTGTTCCTCTTTAAGACTATTGCATCCTCGCTTAGTGATTCAAAAACAAAAGCAAAGGGACGAATACATAAAGGACTCATAGTTTGTCAATCTATTTCTAAAAAATAATAAATCACTCACAGAAAAGCAGCACCCATAAATCCTTTGGAACCATGATGCAGATAAATGCCCATTGGTTCTTCCTTTGGAAAGAATGATGGACTAATTGTCACTCACATCAGAAAGACACCCAATTGCTCTCCATTCCCATCTCTAGTTTCCTTACAATCACGTAATATACTTCCCCATGGAGATTTATGAAACATCTGAAACATCGTCCTTGACACCAATTCAGGGAACATCAACAAGCAGCCACTCTGCACCTCAGATGAGGATAATCTGGCCCCTGGTGTTTAAGTGAAGAGTTGAAGATATATGATAAATGCTGAGGGAATTATGGGAGTTCCATATTTAACCAAGATAGGGCCTCAAGAAATGTATTTTAAAAGTAACCTAGTTAGACATTATCTTCAGAGAGAAGATTACAGTATTAGGCAAAACAAACCTTATTATTTCTACACTGTAGACCTTGAAATAAATACTTAGTAATTAACAGTTCAGTCAAACAAACAAAGCTTGAGCCTGGCGATGTGGCATAGGCACGACTTTAATCACAAAACACTTTACCCACAGTTCGGAGCCAAAAACGTGCATTGAAGGAGGTGCTCTGTCATGGTCAGCTTTTACAGCTTCTAATTCAAAGGGAAACTAACAGGTTAGCTCCAGTGAGCTTCCTTCTCTCTGAAGGACACTGAATCCTCAACAGGAGACATCCTCTCATTGGCAGCCTCCAAACTCACATGTGGCTGCTCTCACCCTGCTGGCTGGTGGGTGGTTCTGAAAAGCAGCAGAGACCCCCTGGAAACTTAGATGTTGTTATAAAAACAGCTGGACCCAGACTTTTGCCATAACTGCTTTCGTGGGCAGATATATACCCTTTCAGAAATTACGAACTCCATATCAAGGGCATGATTTTTCTGTGTCTTTAACTGGATCTTTCTTCTTTTTTTATTTTGAGGGGGGAAAAGAGTTAAGTCATTTTAACAGAGAAAAACCACAGCCTACTTTGAGGGAGATGGAAGATGTTTTACTTACATTCTCCTCTTTCTCTTTTTGCAGTCTGCATGTTTGGGATTATACAGCAGACACTCTTCCAAGAACTTTGCACAGACTACCATCTTTTATTTTTCACAAGAACTATTTTACATGCAATGGGGGAGAAGATTTCAAGATGGCTGCTGAAGTCATGTGAGCACAAATACACAGAGCTGAGATCCAAATCCAGGGCTGCCTTGATTTCCAAAGCACTTTGCCTTAACTATGTTATGGTTCAGGAGCTCAATTGTAATTGTGCAATGGCTTGACTCAAGTAACAAAATACAGAGATGCCTCCCTTGCCTACCATCCAAACCCATCACAGGGTGATTAAAATGACCAACACTGCACTCTACTGTCTTTATTTTGTCATTTCCCTTCCATTTGCCAAAGTTCTCAGGAAATAAGAAGCTACATTTTCAAGGACAAAACCATAAACCTTAAATGATTAAATCTACTTCGATTTTGTTTCACTAGTGGGAAAGGGGACAAGGAGGCCAGGCATTTGAACATATTCATGGAGATCCCTTTAGCAAGCCTGAAACAAGATGAAGACGAGATAGAAACCGTTGTCTCAAAATGAGTTTCAAAGAAGCGGCAGAAGGCCCAAGTGGGGTCGACTGATCCAAAGCCAAATATCACAGGCTTATATCCCAGTCTCTGATCTCACATAGAAGATCGCCAGCAGACCATGGTTTCATCATTGGTGGCAGGTTCATACATCACTGGCACAGGCGGAACTGTAAAGTAGGGCAGGGAGGAGTTTGAAAAATATTGGGATGCGTACCAAAAATAAAAATAAAAAATTAATACTACTTCTAGTTAGTCAAAGTGACCCTCCATGACAGACCAGAGTGGCTCTTGTGGGATTCAAACACCATACATCTTTAGCAGAGGATAAAGACTCATCTGTCTCCCCAAGAGTAGCCTAACAAGTCCCCCACACTGTCACCTTACAGGATAGGTTCTGGGTTTTCAACCTTCTAGTGTCATGATCACCGGGATAGGATTCATGATCATAAACAGAGGGAATCCAGAAGAGATAATCCATTCAGGACTGGTGGTGAGAATAGCAATACTGGGAGGGTGGACGGAAGGTAGGGGGGAAAGGGAGAACCAATTATAAGGTAGTTCTACATATAACCTCCTCTCTGGGGTATGGACAACAGGGAGGTGGGTGAAAGGAGACATTGGACAGTGTAAGATATGACAAAATAATATTAATTTATAAATTATCAAAGGTTCATGAGGGAGGGGGGAGCAAAGAAGGAGGGGAAATGAGGAGCTGATACCAAGGGCTTAAGTAGAAAGCAAATGTTTTGAGAATGATGAGGGCAGCAAATATACAAATGCGCTGACATACAATGGATGTATGTTTCAATTGTGATAAGGATTATATGAGCCCACAATAAAATGATTTTTTAATTGATTTATGATCATGTGATCCTGAGTCATAGGTACCAGGTAAAATTGTAGACAGCATTTGGATATTTTTGATAAACCATTAAGGACATGCCCAAGAGAGATTTCTAATTCTCCATACAAACCTGAGAGAAAAATAGTCCCTCTTGGAGCTTCCCCACAAATGGTCATCTTGTAAACGTGCTCTGCCTGAGGGTAAAGTTGTCACGTGATTGGATCATGGACAGAAAGGAGTCAAAGAGAATCTAGACTCCTGAAAAGATTCGCAATTGAGTTAGAGTTCCCACTTTGGACTGAGGCCTTCCAAATCCCTGAGTGCTTTAGGATTTAAACTCTCATACACTTAATGGAAATATTGTTATAATTGAGGAGAGAAATGACTGCCTTCATATACATCTAAGCAAAATATCTCTAAACCATCAAAATTTAGCAGTAGTGTGCTCAAATTATGATGACATTGTATCCTATACTGCTATGAATATAATACTAACTCTTTAACTGTATGACTCCAATGGTCGATGTATAAACACCATAGGATATTGTCATTCAACCCTCCAGGTGCCTTGGAAAAGTTGAGATGTTTACATATTTGTAAACAGAGTTTTTATGGTGTGTCTTCCCCAGGAC
The DNA here is from genome assembly GCA_004026705.1 of Nesogale talazaci. Lineage (NCBI taxonomy): Eukaryota > Metazoa > Chordata > Mammalia > Afrosoricida > Tenrecidae > Nesogale > Nesogale talazaci. The sequence goes on from PVJH01021091.1 coordinate 15,780, forward strand.
TTCTCCAAAACATGTACCAATAGAATCACCCTGCTCCTCTTCTCTCTCTCTCTCTCTTTCACACACACACACACACACACACACACACGTCTCATTCTTAGAGAGAGAAGTAATGAATAGAGTATTTGAATAAGCAGCTAATTAAATGCACTTAGCCTACATTGCTATCAGCTTTCTATTCAACTTAATGTATATTTCTTTACCTATGTAATCAAGGAGCGTACCTCGCCCTGTCAACACTTCAGCCCAGATAATCAAAGCAGCTCTTGGCTAATAAAGAAACAATATGAAAACATAGAACATCTATATTTTTATGCATTTATGTATGGCTTGAAGTTCTTACATATCCTTCCTGTGAATTTTTGATTCATTCATCATTGCCAGAGAGAGAGAGACGAGAGAGAGAGAGAGAGAGAGAGAGAGAGAGAGAATATCATGGATAATTTTCCATAATGGTTTATTCTCTTAATCCAAACACTTATTTAACATAGCTTTTAAGTAATTTAAAGAGAGTCTTTCTAATACAATGTAATGAAACCATACATAGAAAAGAACCAAGGAAATATGTTCCTTTTAAGACAGCGTCTTTAAAAAGTTCAAAAACAAGAACTACTTTAACCACAGCAATATTTTCACAGTTAGGAAGGGTAAATTCCTATTTGCTTTAGACATGTATTTCACACTGATTACCAGATCACTATCAGCCTGGAGGGAATTATTATTATTTTTTTTTACTTCTTGCAATAAAGAGGGAATGACCCTGGAGAAATGAAATGCATAGAGCAAGGAGAGGGAGCCCCTTGTTTTCCAAATGCAAACTCCCTAATCCGTGGCCCTTCCATGTCATCGGAGTTCTGCCGGGAAGAACGAGGACATCAGTGGGGGCTGAAGAGAAAGGAAGAGACATTTCTCAATCAAGCCCAAGGTAGGATGAAAATGCATAATGCAGTGTGAGACCCTTCCTAATAAAACAGTGACCGGTGCCATTGAAATAAGTATAGCAATGTCAGTGGTTAGAGGCAAGACAAAATCTGCATGGTGAAATTACCTTCTTAGATAAGCAACACATTGCAGAATGATATTCATGTGTTTTCACTGGGAATGATAAAAGGCCAGGGTTTATGTACCTTATAAACACTCAGGGGGCACGGTTCTTTGAGACTGCTGCATGCCAGGAGCTGGGGAGATAGAAAGGTGACACAAAGTACCAGAAAACCCACCAGGGGCTCAAAAGCCATTTTTCTTTTCTTCTTCTTTTTTTTTTCTTTACTGGTGAAAGATTTCATACTTAATTTTTTAACTAAAAATTAAAATTGTTCATGTAAAATGCTAAAAATAACTACTCCAATGCTTGGAGCTGTAGAGTGATCAAGTAGCTTTCTTGGCAACACAGCATTTTAACAGTGACAAGTTCAATTGCTCTGGGACAAATAGAATAGACTGTAAATCAGTTAATCATAACGCTGATTAAAATGTCTCTTGTGACTCTACTATTAGGCTCACTCTTTCCTAGGAAAATCTGGAGAGCTTTGTGTGCAACACCCTGACTTTTGAAACAGTCACACCTATACCTTAGTATAAGTAATGCAACAAAATGCCGGGAGATGCGGATTCTCTTAACTTAGAGTTATAAGAACAAAGGGAACTTTGATTCACAGGCTTGGCATGAAATGCATCCATATCCTAGCAACATTAGGACCTTTTAATCATTTTTTCCATAAGAAAAGATTAAAATGCCTTAGTTATGCTAGATTAAATGCTCATCCTGTAATTGCAATGGACAGTATGCTTTCAGAGTAGGAGAATTAAATTAAAAGAAAGACAACTCTGGAAAATGTACTAGTGGTAATATTAGAGAATGTTTCATCAGATCCTTGTGTCTACAGTAATGAATCTGCCAAAAGATAATAATTTTTTAGTGAAAGGTGTGATTGGATAAGTCACGTTATTTATTAACTGTTACCCTAAAATATCACTTTTGTCTGATTATTAATAGTGGTTAGAGGGCAGCAGCGATGCCTGACACAAAGCATTAAAAATGGGTAGTGTCTCTCAGGGTCCATGAAAGACTTGAACTGCCAGGCCCTAGACTGAATAAAGGACCTTGCTCAAAACCAGAGATCAGAAGCATTCGCATCTACTGAGCTAGAAAGACCTCCGTCAACTTCCAGCCATCACAGCAAGCTCACCACCATCAAGTTGTTTCTGGCTTTCAGGGATCCTGTAGAACAGGGTAGAACTCTCTTTGTGGGTTTCCGAGACTGGAAGTCTATATAGGAGTGAAAAGCCTCATCCTTCTCCAGCAGAGCTACCGGTGGCTTCGAACTGCTGACTTTGCCAACAGGGCTCCTAAAAGAGACGATAATACATTTGGCCCACTAGGACCATTCCCTTGACTTCTGTTCTTTCCAATGGGCTAAATGCGATCTGATCTTTAATTTCTCATCTGCTTTGGCAAGGCCTTAAAAGTAGATGCCTGCATTTGAGAAGGCTGTAGGGAAACAGGGGGTAACATGAAGGGAAGGTGTTGGAGAAAGGCCCTTGCTAGAATTTACTGCCTGTCCCACCCCACAGCCCCAAGGGGAAAAAAAAGGCCACCTTAATTTTGTTTTGTTTCTTAGATTCTTAAAGAACATGTGGAACAAAGAGTGCACAGGAGAAAGCAGACCATGCGAACAAGTGAAAACACAAAGACTGGCCAGCTTCCAGTACAACCAAGTACGTAACAGGCCACATGTACCACTTCTGGTTTCAGAGTCCCTGGAGTAAGAGTCCTGATAAGGAAAGTAATCTTTTGTTTGTTTGTTTGTTGGCTTTTGTTGTTGTTGTTGTTGTTTGGGGGCATCAATGCCTCTGGTGGTCGTGGGCGCTACCCAGTGATGCTCCTGAGAGCTGCCTCTGGATTTGAACTGCCAAGCCCGCGCGCCGCACTCAACTACTTATGCCACTGGTGCTCAACCCAAAGAAAGTAATCTAAAGCTTACAGCAATACAAACAAATTGACAAACATGTAGCTAATCATCCGGACATAAATAAATGCAAAAGAAAAAACAGAGAATACATTTTTTTAATGAACTTCCCCAGGGCTCTAGTCCATGATACACTGGGTAGATATTAAACCAAAGAGATGTTCCTAAGTGTGGTACCTGTTTGTTCATGTTTCAAACAGGGATAATATCAGGGGGTAGAGATTGGTCCTTATGTATTGAGAAAAATGATCAAAATTCTTCAAATTATTCAGTTTGTGCTATTGATGTTTCAGGACACAGCTCTGCACATAACATGCAACATCTCCTGTGCTCCTGATGAATGAGGGATCACAGTAGACTCAAACTGAGAGGGAGTGTCAAGTGAAGGGTAGCTGGTGCTCAAGGTCCTCTCAGTGGGGGCACAGTCATTATGCTGGATCACCTTGGACACATTTAGTACACAGCCCACCTTCTCAGACTACCAGCATTACCAGTGCTACCTGCAAACCGCATCATCACAGAACACTAGCTTGGTTCCCTGAAATTGTCACATCAGAATCCTATCACTTGTAATCCAAAGGCTTTGACATACAACTCGAGACTTTTTCGGTCAGGAAGTTCTATTTATTAATAGTATCTCATCATTTTTATTTGTTTTCTTTCCCACTGATTATAATTTAAAGTATTGTAGTGAATCTCTGCACATGTAAAATAGCCGGTTTTAGAAGACAGAACTGGATTTACTTAGATTATGTTCATAGAACGTCAGACAGAGCTCTATCTAGTGGGAAAGTGTGTATATTAATGAGTTACTTCATGTGGGTAAAAACACCAACCTTCTTTCCCCTAACACTCACACAATGCCTTTGCTGTCCATTGATCTGCCTGATTGGGCTGTTATAGATAGCACACACCTGAATTAGTACCAGCAGCTCCCAGTGTTTGCTCCATCAAAGGCCTTATTTGTGACATTAACCATTCACATACTGCATCTTTTCAAGGCATTAGGGCTGAGCCCCGGTGGCATAGTGGTTGTGCACGGGTCTGCAGCCCACTGGGATGGAGGTTCAATTCCAGCAGTGGGGCTGGGCCTCCTACTCCCACCACCAGAGAGCAATGATGCCCAAAAAACAAATAAACAACCAAAAAAGGACATCAAGACGTTAGCTGACTAGCTGTCTCTAGGAACAGATCATTCTGTCTCCAGTTTTTTTAAAGATATCAATTGGAATTGCAATGAAATGGTTAAAAGCAACAGGAATCAAAATAAAGACAGAATTTTGACCCTGTCTTTGGGCTATATAATTTGTAGAGACTGGTCCAGAATGAAGATGTAGAGGCATTGGTCTAAATGCCAGGGAGGAAAGACAGTTCTTTCTCTCAGTGTCTATCTGTCATGGTATTTCTTCACTTGCATTCGATGTTCTGTTCTCTTACCAGGGACTTATGTAGAACTGGGTGTGTGAGGCAAGTGGACCTACCCTTGACTCAGGGTGAGGTCAGTGTCACTAGGCAGGACAGAGGATAGACACCTGAGAACCCATCTGTGGTAGTGACATAATTTCATGTCAACTTGATCATATGAAAGTGAAAGGGTGGATTCTAGCTTGTCAATCAGGTCACAGTCTACTGATGCCTCCTTGTGAGTGTGACCTTCACATAAGGGGGATCCTGGGAACCTCCTCTTTCTCTCTCTGCCTTCACCATCATGCTGGTGAGCCACACCTATGATGCAGCCACCGTCACTGGATCCATGGACCCCGCAGCCACCCGCCTGTGCTCTCCCTGCAGTCTGCATCGTTGCATGTGGCTGGACGAGTTTGAAGAGGGATTAACAGACTAGTCTCAGACATATGGACTTCATCTGGACTAGGCTGGGATGTTTGCTTGATACACAGTCACTTCTGAACCTCTCTCTTACATATATATGAGAGTCACTGGATTTGTTTCCCTTGTCAACCTGGCCTACCACAACATCCTGTGGAAAGAAAAGAGACAAACAAATGAACACACAAAGCAAACTCATTACCAAAGAGTCAGTGCTGATTCACGGTGACCCTCTGGGGGTCGCTGCTTTACTGCAAGAGAATAGCAGGCCCAGTCTTGTTCCCCCAGAGCTGCTGCTGTTTCAGCTTGAAGACCATGAAGATTGCAGGCCAACACATGACCGCTAGTCCACTATACTGTGGGCTAGTGCTAGTAGCTTTTATTTAAAACACACAAATCCACAGAGTATTAAACCCCAAAAGATTAAACCCCTCTGGATCTGCGCGGGTTACACATGCCTGAAATTAGTCCCGGTTGATGATTGGTGATGATGAATTGTACGTGTCAGTGTGCCAAGGCTAGGGCCTTTCAAGTTTTTGTCCAAAATCGTATCCAGTTCCTCTCGTGGGTTAAGCAAATGATTAAATCCACTGACCCAGGTTGCGGCAGTCACATTCACAACACAATGTCGCATTCTACCACCACTCGATCCTGAGTCATAGAGCCCCTGCAGCACAGGGTTACTCCCACTGAACAGGTAAAATGGCCCATGGGTGTCTGCAGCTGTAACTCTTCAATGAAGTGAAATAGCCGTGTCTTTATCCCCCATATTGGCTGGTGGACTTGACGTTAGAACCCCTCATGGATTCTATACATTGCTATTTCAATATGTTGTAATCAACGACTCAGTTAAGGTCAAATCCATTCAGGGCGGATCTAAACCTATCACCTCTAAGGGACAAATGGAAGAGAAGACCAACAACATGGGAGAATATCGTTTACCAGCAAGGTAATGCCGAGGATCAGGACAAAGCTGACCCGGAAACAAGGAGAGAGGCTCACAAAAGGAAAACACAAGGCTAACATGCTAACTGGGAATTCAAGTCTCTGGAACCATGAAAAAAAAATGTTTTTAAAAGCAATCCCCTAAACCCAAATACCTTGTCCTTGATTTCATTCTGACTCATCATGACCCTATAGGATGGAATACAAGGGACCCATAAGGTGTTCCAGGCTATAAATCCTTTTTTGGTTAGCAGCCAAGTGTTCTAACTACTGTAAGCCCCAGACTCCTTTAAAGCTCTCCACCTATGGTCTCTTCGGCCCTGGGTTACTAAGGCCAGTATTAATCTTTCTTTTTAGCAAGATGATCACCACGGTGGTTAGCCTAAGGACATTTTTTATCAATGTTCAAAATTAGATGAACATTTGAGATATTTAAAGTAGGCAGAGAATATTGAATTCCCTTTGCTGAATTGATGGTCATGGTGACGTTGCTGGGTACTGTGTTGGACTTCTAAAGTCAGTAGTTCAATCCACCAGTAGCTGCGCAGGAAGATGAGGAGGCTATCTATCTGCTCCCGACCAGACATACCACTTCAGAAACCCAATACAGGGTCAGCATCAACAAGCAAAATGTACTAAATATATTGTATTAGTGCAGTTGATTTTTTAAAATAATATTCTATCCTTTCTTAGTATAAAATACTCTGTTTTACACTGTTGTACATTTCCTCATGTGCTAGAGGAACAGTAGCAGCCATTAGACAAGTGTGGCTAATTTGAGTCTTCTCTCTACAGGCTGCTCACCACAAGTTTAGCAGTTCAAAGCTATAACCTGGTCCTCAGGAGGGATGGGTTTTCTACTCTGGCAGAGAATTATTATCTAGGGATCTCATAGGAATAGTTCCACTCTGTCCTGTAATGAGTTGAAATCGACTTGATGGCATGGTTTGCCTTGGGAATATAGCGAACCTGAACTGAGATGGGCTAGAAGCATAAAATGTATGTCAATTTAATATATGTTAAATTATCTAACAGGTTAAAATATTGATCACCCATTAAAATGATACTATTTGAGCTATATAAAATATTAATTAAGAATGATCACACTTTTGCTCTCACTTTGCTTTTTTAAGTGACCGACAGAAAAATTTAAATGTTTGTAGCTTGTGTTGTACCTTTTATTAAAACACTATTGTTAGGGCTGAACCCCGGTGGCGTAGTGGTTGTGCGCGGGACTACGGCCCACTGGGACGGAAGTCAATTCCAGCAGTGGGGCTGGGCCTCCTACTCCCACCACCGGAGAGCAGTGATGCCAAAAAAAAAACACTATTGCTTCAGACCTGACACATCCTGGTGCAAGTCTGCAAAAAGCGTGTGACCTGTCCCCTTCGACGACACTTTCATGTGTTCTTCAGATTGGCCCTGATGTTGCTCTTTGTTCTTGAAGGACTAAGAAAGCATGCCTTGAAGTTAATAGACAATAAACAGAATAGAAACAAAGCCTACAGATTATAGTCCTTATGATCTCACTGAGATGCTAATCCACATCCTCCATGTGTGTGAGTGAAACTGAAACAGACTAACAACTTAGGTCATGCTCAGTCCTAACTACCGCTGCCTTTGACCACATATGGAAAGGAGCAGTTCTGCAATTCACAAAGTCCTGCTCACATTTTACAGGAAGATCCTCCTCTTTGGCTCTCCAATAAATCATTCTGGATGAAAAAGAAGTGACATAGTGTATGAATTAGTACTATCCGCTTGATTCGTGGTTAATGAATATGGAGAAATGTCTTCATAAGGAAGAGAGTTGGCGATCATTCCTCACCAAGCGATTCAGCTCAGTGAACATCCCTTGTCTTGAGTCAGTCTGGCCCTGACTCAAGTGGGTCTTCCCCAGCAGGTCAGATGATCCTCTTTTTGGAGAAATAGACAAAGTAATGGATCTGCATCTAATAATGAGGAAAGAATGGGAGAAATCCAGAATACTGAATTCCTGTATGACATCCAAGTCTTCATATAGTGTGGTATTGGGGTATAGCTCTGGATTAGGAAACAGTACAAAAATCCAGCACTAAATGGAATGATATATTTTGTATCAAAAAACAATATAAGCAAAGCAAGGATAATGGGTGTTGGGAACATTTGTGTACTTTGAGTAGTGACTATGTATTAGATGGGTGTAGGAAAATCTTGATGCATTGCAATGATTTGACATTTTGTCAGCTGACTACTTTGGACTGGTTGAGCAAAAGGGAAGCAAAAGGGAATAGCAATAGCAAAAGGTGGTGATATGCTAACAGTGGTTGAATCTAGGTAAGCAACAAAGTTATTTATTGTACTATTTCAATTTTTCTATGTGCTTGAATATTGATAAAATTAAAAGTAAATATACCAAGAAAGGCTGTTAACAAAGCAGAGAACTCCACAGAACTAATGCATATTGTGCTGATTTTAGCATAAGATGATATATGTACTAAGTGGTTATTTTTAAAAGCAGAAATTCTTCAGTTACACTGTATCCAGTCTTTTCAGTTTTTACTTTGATCTTGGGTAGATACGCTCTGGCAATATCTATATTGACAAGTTCATTTGAGAATTGATTAGGGATTGCTTTTGTATCACTTCATACTATTCAAATCAAAGCAGGCAAGTCTTAATCTTGTATCTTTTTAAATATAGACCTTTCTTTTCACACAGATTTGCACCTAGTACAACATTGCTTATTTGTCAGAAATCTGTCCAACAATGAGACATCCCTCACAGAAGTGTCACACGAAAGGGATGAGTTAACCAGGGCGCAGTAAAGCACTGATGAACACTCACAATTCCTCTGGTTCCTTAAGGCTTCCTCACCCCCCCACTACCGTGAGCGAAGTGATGCCCCTCACTTTGAACAAGATCAGAGCATGTTCACAGGTATAGATAAGAGTTCAGGACACACACAATAGAGAAGTAAGACTGGAAATATTGCTATCAGAAGAGTAGTGAGAAAAGGAAGGGAGGGGGAATGGAGGAACCAATCATAATGAGGGACACAACCGCTCACACCCCTTTTAAGGAGACGAACAACAGAAACCATGGGGGAAGTGTGACATGAAAATAATAATAATTTATAATCTATCAAGAGGACATGAGGGGGTGGGACGAGGAGCTGATTCCAAGGATACAATAGTAAGTAATTGTCTAGAAAAGAATGATGGCAACATATGCACAAATAGGCCTGATACAATTGGTGGGTGGTTTTTAATGAGAGTTATGTTAACCCCAATAAAATGATCTTTAAAAAAAAAGAAATGTGTCAAATATTTCCTACAGAAGTACACTTAGCACAACGTTTTTCCCCTCTCTATTTACTATTTATCCCTGGCAGTCTTTTTTTCAAATTTTTGAATTAATATCTTTAATCCAGTTATACTTGTATTAGCTGCGCTTTAGTTCATGCCTGATTTTGTCTCCTCTTATCAATTATTGAACAAAGAACTCTATCGGAGCCACAGTTATACAGTCTGCCGCTAAGCATAAGACTGATGGTTCAAATTCACCCAGTAGCTCCAGGGTAAAAGGACCCAGGCCTGGCTGCTATAGAAATCACAGCTTAGCGGATCCTGCAGTGCAGTGTTGCTCTGTCACACGGTGTCATTATTATTGCAGAATCGACTCAAACGCACCTAGTACAGCATTGCTTACTTGAGAGCCAATGCACCTCCAAGAGTAGACGGATGAAGTAAAGAGCTGCTGCCCCTGTGTCACCACTAGTGTGACCATCAGGACCCTTGGACAGGGTGTCTCTTGGTGAGTGTCAGTGAGCCTGCCTCAGCTCCCAGAAGAGGAATCAGATCCATATCTGAACCATATTTGAAAGTTATAGGGAAGTAATCAACATCTAAAATACAGAAACACATTCGTTTCAAGCATTCCTCTGAGAATTCATTTCTAACGATGCACCTGATATCTGATAAAACTCCAAAGACTGGCAATCGTCTGGCCTTCTAGCATTCTCTCCCCCTTTTCTCCTCGCACAAAATGCTCTCCCTGTAGATCCGCATGCTATTGCCTGGATGTCCGACACTCACCATCCCTGGGGCTTTGCTCAAGCCTATGTCTACTCTGCAGAGGCCAGCCTGCTGGTCTGCTGATTCCTGCTACACTTCCTTGTCCCAGGAGAGCCGGTGCTGAAGACACATTCTTGGTGGACTGACTTACTTCTCAAGACGCACTGTGTGATTTGCCCCTCAGTTTTTCTTCCTGGTCATCTAGTTCTATTTTATTTTATTTTTCCTGCTTTCTTGGGAATAATCACTGTGATGGGTAGGTTTGTGATGCCAATATGGCCACAAAAGATTGATGGTTCTGTTGTGGTGGCATGGCCAATGAACACACGGGATAAATTGAAGGGCAGAGATAGGAAGGGCTCATCGAGTCCCACCCTCTCTCTTGCTTCCAGATCTTCGGACCAGAGAGCTGCTTTGTTTGTCCTGTGCCTCCGACCTCCAAGGGACACTACCCGTGGGACACCTAATTGTGGACTGTGGAGCTGTGAGTTGAGGTTCCTTCCTGCTCTGCTGTTTGCTGTCTGTGACCAAATAGCCTAAATTGCTCTACAGAGGACTATTCAGTGGCCCTCAAGCCTTGAAGAATTGCCAGTCTTCTAGCTGTCTCTCGCAAGTGAGTTGCACCAAGAAATCTGTATGGCTTTATGGATAGTTAACTGTTTCTTTCTTATCTTATATACCTTCTTCTATATGTAAATATATAAAAAGAATTACTAGTGTCCTGATTTTATTTCTCTAAGAGAACGCTGCCTGACACAAGTGGTACCAGGAGTGCTTCTAGAGAAATAAAATCATAAATATGGGTTTCTTTGAGTGGTTCTCCAATCTGATTAGTCTTAAGAGCACTGGTGATGCTAATTCTAGACCTAAAGTCATGGGTAATTTTGCCAATCCTACTATTCCATGGTGTGAAATAGCAAAGCTAATACCTAAAGTAGGAGCACCGATGGATGGGGTGCTGGTAATGGGAGAGGCTCTGGGAGAACATGTGTTTGATATATTCAAGCAGTTTTGTCAAGATGTCAAGAATAAGGACGCTGGTTGGCTGGTCCTCCTTATATTGGACTATGAGGTTAAGGAGAAGGATTGCCTCAGGGCCTCAGGAGCACACTTTAAGTGCCAACTCACAGAAATGAAGGGTTCTGTCTGTGCTACAAAGGATTGCCTTCTTGTCTGTAGTAAAAGAGCCGATATTGCTGAGAACCAAAGTCCAATTACAAGTAGCTGAATTACAGCATCAGCTGAATGGCAGATCTAGAGCAGTGTCGGAAGCCACAGTGAAAGCATTGATAGGAAAAAAATGGGACCCTGAAACATGGGGTGGGAATATATGGGCTGATGATCCAGGAGAGGAGGATATTATGCCACCATTAGAAACAATTGAAACAGCCTAGTCAATACATCTACCCCTCCCAGCTGAAGAGAGTAATCTACTATCAAAAAAACAACCCACACCTGAGCAGACAATCAACCTACTCAAGGTGAAACGCCAGGTGGGCTGCATCTCTACCATTGCCTGAGGGAGATGACTTACAAGATAGTGCTGAGAACACCCAGGAAACACCCTCACCATTGATAGTTTCTGCTAGATCTGTAACTAAAATTAAGGCCAGGAAAGCTCCTAAGGGTGAGGCCGAGGTGATTACTCAAGAAGAAGTACGCTATACTCACTCTTGAGCTTTCAAATACGTACAAGCAAAAGCCTGGGGAGTATCCCTAGGAAGGGTTACTAAGGGTGTGGGATACTGGTGCAAGAAATGTAATATTAGATCAGTCTGAGTTTCTGGATATGAGACTCCTAAGCACAGACTCTTCTTTCAATGTCTCAGTGAGAGCGGCAAAGAGAGGATCCAATTCCTCATTTGGCTGGTTCACTGAGGCATGGGCTGCCAGATGGCCTAGATTAGACTAACTTGAGGTACCTGACCTACCTTGGTACACTGTAGAAGAAGGCATCCAAAAGCTGAGAGAAATTGGTATGGTGGAATGGATCTATCAGGCTATTCCCATAGACCCCAAAAGGGGGTGTCCTGAGGACATATTCTTCACTACAACCCTAAGGAATAAGTTTGTGAGGTGGGCCCCAGCATCACTGAAGACTCCTATAATTGCTATGCTTTGTGCACCAGGATTAACTGTAGGAACTGCCTTAAATGAACTCCGACATTTGCCCACGATGGGGCTGATTGGACTCTGTGGTGACAAAGAGCAAGTGTCAGTATTGAATCAAAAGAGACAGGGTGGATGTGGTTATAATAGATAACAAGGCTTTCCTAGTAATCAAAGCAGCCTATCTCATGTGGAATTATGACTACTTAGTCATGATGTCCCTAGGAGTGAAATAGATGGGAAACTACTAAATATTTACATGACTTATACAGGCAGAAGAATGCTGGATCAGGTGAACAGAGAGAGAGGCAGTCTCAATCACTCAACCAATTCCCAGACCTGAGCCAGTTTACAGACCTGCAACCACTTGAATGAGGGGAAGGCCGGGTCCCTTGGAAGAAGGACCCTGCCACATCACTGAAAGTTTATGCTGTTACTCTTTCTTCTAGCCTTCCCCAAAGAGACCCGTGGCCTTTCACAAGAGTGACTGTTCATTGGGGGAAAGAAAATAATCAAAATTTTCGGGGATTACTGGACACTGGCTCTGAACTGACACTAATTCCAGGGGACCCAAAGTGTTTTGAAGGCCCTCCAGTCAGAGTGCAGGCTTATAGAGGTCAAGTTATTAATGGAGTTTTCAATCACGTACACCTCACTGTAGGTCCAGTAGGTCCCCGAACCCATCCTATGGTTATTTCCCCAGTTCCAGAATGCATCATTGGAATAGACATACTTAGTAACTGGTAGAACCTCCTTATTGGATCCCTGAAATATGGACTAAGGGCTATCATAGTGGGAAAGGCCAAATGGAAACCATTAGAATTGCCATTGCCTAGGAAAATAGTAAACCAAAAGCAATACCACATTCCTGGAGGGATTGCAGAGATCAGTGCCACCATCAAAGACTTAAAAGATGCAGGAGTAATGGTTCCTACCACATCTCCATTTAACTCACCCATTTGACCTGCAAAGAAGATGGATCCTGGAGAATGACAGTGGATTATCATAAGCTTAACCAGGTGGTGACTCCAATTGCAGCTGCAGTTCCAGATGTGGTCTCATTGCTTGAGCAAATTAATACTTCTCCTGCTACTTGGTATGCAGCTATTGATCTGGCTAATGCCTTCTTCTCGATACCAATTTCAAGGGATCATCAAAAGCAGCTGGCAGGGGCAACAGTACACTTTCACAACTCTCCCCCTGGGGTACATCAACTCTTCTGCCCTGTGCCATAATTTAGTCTGAAGGGACCTTAATCACCTGTCTGTTCCACAAAATGTCACACTAGTCCATTTTATTGATGACATTATGCTGATTGGACCATGATTGGATCATGATTGGATCATAAGGAGGATGTATCAAAGACTTTAGATTCATTGGTACAGGATCTGTGTACAAGATGTTGGGAAATTAATCCAACAAAGACTCAAGCACCCTCCACCTCAGTAAAATTTCTAGGTGTCCAGTGTTGTGGAGCATGTCGAGATATTCCCACTAAAGTGAAGAACAAGCTATTGCGTCTAGCTCCCCCAACAACGAAACAGGAGGTACAACGCCTAGTGGGCCTTTTCGGATTTTGGAGGCAACATCTCCCTCACTTGGGTGTTCTACTTCGACCTATTTATCAGGTGACACGAAAGGCCTCCAATTTTGAGTGGGGTCTGGAGCAAGAAAAGGCTCTGCAACAGGTTCAAGCTGCTGTGCAAGCTGCTTTGCCACTGGGACCATATGATCCAGCTGACCCAATGGTGCTAGAAGTGTCAGCTGTTGATAAAAATGCAGTGTGGAGTCTTTGGCAGACCCCTATTTGTGAATCACAGCGTACACCATTGGGATTTTGAAGTAAAGTCCTGCTATCTTCTGCAGACAACTACTCCCCCTTTGAAAATCAGCTGTTGGCCTGTTACTGCGCTTTGGTAGTGACTGGACGCCTCACTTTCGGCCACCAAGTCACCATGAGGCCTGAACTACCCATCATGAACTGGGTATTGTCTGACCCACAGATTCATGAAGTTAGATGTGTGCAGCAGCATTCCATTGTTAATGGAAGTGGTACATATGAGATCGGGCCACAGCAGGACCTGAAGGTACAAGTTAGCTGCATGAAAAAGTAGCCCAAATGCCCACAGTCCCCACTCCAGTCACATTACCTTCTCTTTCCAAATCTCTACCTATGAACTGTACTCCTGGGGAGTTCCTTATGATAATTTAACTGAAGAACAGAAAATTCATGCTTGGTTCACAGATGGCTCTACATGATATGCAGGTGCCACTCCTAAGTGGACAGCAGCAGTATTAAAGCCCCTTTCTGGGGTCTCCCTGAAAGATAGTGGTGAAGGAAAATCCTCCCAATGGGCAGAACTTTGAGCAGTGCACCTGGCCATTCATTCAGTCCACCTACAATGAAAAGTGGCCAGCTGTGAGGCTGTATACTGATTCATGGACTGTGGCTAATGACTTGGCTGGATGGTCAGGCACTTGGAAGGAACATGATTAGAAGATTGGTGGAGGTGTGGGGAAGAGGTATGTGGATGGATCTCTCTGAATGGGCCAAAAAAGTAAATGTAATTGTGTCTCACGTGAATGCTCACCAAAGGGTTACCTCTGAAGAGGAGGACTTTAACAATCAAGTAGATAAGATGACACACACTGTGGAGACTGGCCTTCCTCTTTCCTCTGCCACTCCTGTTATTGCTCAGTGGGCACATGAAGAAAGTGGACATGGTATCAGGGATGGAGGGTATGCATGGGCACAGCAACATGGACTTCCACTCACCAAGGCTGACTTGGCCACAGTCACTGCTGAGTGCCCTATTTGTGAGCAGCAGAAACCGACGATAAGTCCAAGGTACGGAACAATTCCTCAGGAAGATCAAACGGCAACTTGGTGGCAAGTTGATTATGTAGGACCAACTCCATCCTGGAGGGGACAGTGCTTTGTTCTGACTGGAATAGACACCTATTCTGGATATGGATTTGCCTTCCCTGCATGCAATGCTTCTGCCCAAACCACCATTCGTGGGCTTACAGAATGCCTTATCCACTGGCATGGCATCCCACCTAGCATTGCTTCAGATCAAAGAACTCACTTCACAGCAAATTCAGTGAGGCAATGGGACCATGCCCATGGAATACACTGGTCATATCATGTTCCTCATCATCCTGAAGCAGCTGGCTTGATAGAATGATGGAATGGGCTCCTGAAGACACAACTGCGACACAAACTACGTGGCAACTACTTGTGAGGCTGGGGCAGTGTTCTCTAGGAAGCTGTATACACTTTAAACCAGCAGCCAATATATGGAGCTGTATCTCTAATAGCTAGGATTCATGGGTCCAGGAAACAAGAGGTGGAAACTGGAGTGGCACCACTCACTATTACTCCTATTGACCCACTTGCAGCATTTTTGCTTCCTGTCCCAGCAACCCTATGTTCTTCAGGACTGGAGGTCCTGGTCCCAAAGGAAGGAACTCTCCCACCTGGAAACAGAGCACGGATTCCACTGAACTGGCAGCTGAGAATGCCCCTGGCCACTTTGGGTTTCTCATGCCTTTGGATCAACAGATCAGGAAGGGTGTCAGTATACTGAGGGGTGTGATTGATCCAGATTATCAAGAAGAAATTGGACAGGTGTTACATAATGGGGGTAAAGAGGAATATGTCTAGAATCCAGGAGATCCTAAAGGCCGACTCTTAGTGCTACCAGGCCCTGTGATAAAAGTTAATGGTAAATTACAGCAACCCCATCATGACAGAACATCTAATGCCTAGACCCCTCAGGAATGAAGGTCTGGGTCACCCCACCAGGCAAAAAACCACAACCAGCTGAAGTGATAGCTGAGGGCAAAGGTAATACAGAATGGATAGTAGAAGAAGGTAGTTCTACCTACCAATTATGACCACGTGATCAATTGCAGAAGCGAGGTTTCTGATTGTTGATGTATTTTCTATTTATGAGCTTATTGAATCTTTTCTTTGCTCATGTATGATCTATCAGCTACTATTGGACACAGTGTGTTCTCATTTATATGTATGATAGATGTTTGATGTTAAATGTAAGTTTGATTTCATTGATGTCTGGAAATTCTATATGGGTAAAAAATTGTGTATACGTGCCATGTTGGCAAGGGGTGGATTGTGATGGGTAGGTTTTTGTGCCAATATGGCCACAGAAGATTGGTGGGTCTGTTGTGACAGCATGGCTAATGAACACGTGGGATTAATTGAAGGGCAGAGATAGGAAGCGCTCAGTGAGTCCCGCCCTCTCTCTTGCTTCTAGATCTTCGGACCACAGAGCTGCCTTGTTTGTCCTGTGCCTTGACCTCCAAGCAACTCTACCCGAGGGACACCTAATTGTGGACTGTGGAGCTGTGAGTTGAGGTTCCTTCGAGCCCTACTTTGCCATGCTCCTGGGATATACGTCTCTTGAGCTGGGGACTGTTGGACTCTGTCATCTGGCTGACTGTTGGCGACCTGCTCTGCTGTTTGCTGCCTGTTACCAAATAGCCTAAATTGCTCTACAGAGAACTACTCAGTGGCCCTCAAGACTTGAAGGACTGCCAGTCTTCTAGCTGCCTCACGCAAGTGAGTTGCACCGAGCAATCTGTACTGCTTTATAGAAAGTTAACTCTTTCTTATCTTATATACCTTTCTCTAGATGTAAATATAGAGAAAGAATTACTAGTGTCCTGATTTTATTTCTCTAAGAGAACCCTGCCTGACACAATCACCCATTCTGCTTTGTGTTTAAAAATGTGATTTTCCCACATATGTGAAAACAGACCAAAATGCCTTCATCTGTCCTAAACCTGCACAACACATTTCACACCGTGGTTGCCTATGAAATATTTACATTGGCAAGTGTACAAATGTGTATTGTCTCATTTATCCTCTTCCAACATAAATTAAAACTTAAAAAACTAAACAGAAAACCAGGCTTCCAAGGAATCCCAACAGGACAGCAAACTAGTCGTATTACAGATGCCTTGAAGTTAGTCCACGTTTTCTGAGGTAGCCACTGAGGTGGGGTTCATGATATTCTAGTGTTCACTTCAATGTCTGGAAACCAACTACTTCAAAGACTGACATCACAGGAGCACTCTGGTCCACCTGGCTTCCTCACCTACTCTCCCAGTAACTAAACCTCTCTAAATAGAGGCTGCACTGAGATCTGGAAGGTTGGGTTCTTGATTAAAGAGAGGCAGTCTCCTCCTCCAAGAAATCAGATAACCCTTCTGATTTCAGCTCTGATTTGACGTTGGAGCCTTGTCTAGGCAAGACCTTCGAACTGGTGTATTTGGTGGCACAGCTTTTTTTTCCACCCCAGATACACGGAATCAGAATCCACATTTTGACAACGTCCTCAGATGATTTTTAATAGGGGCTAGGTGATAAAAATGTAGATTACAATTTCCATATATCTGGTATGGATGGAAATGCAAGTCCTTAGCAAAGGAGCCAAAACAGGAGGTAGGTGTTCAAAGCACTGGCCTGGCATCTGTAAAAGGAGACAAAGATGTGATCAGATATGCAAGAGACTTATTAGGGAGAAAGCCACCCCCCAAAATGAGAGGGAAACTCAGGGCCCTAAGAGAGTTCACAGATCACAGTGCAAGTGTGACCCCATCGAAGGAGAGAAAGTTAGGGAGGAGAGGAAAGAGATAGAGAGGAAGACAAAAAGGTGGGATGAGGGGAGTGGAGGAAGAGGATGAATTTGGACTGAAGTGCATTTTGAATTTCAAATAAAGTTTAGCTAGGCAGATGGGAAGTCCTTGAGCCAAGATTGTCCATCAGAGAACTCTGCCAGCTTTTATTGGTGGACCTGTTTTTCAGTGTTTTTGCTATTCCTAATTGGTGGGGAGCCGCTGATGGGAAGTGTGCCTTGTCAGTGGACTATCATGCAATGGTGGATTGAGAGCGCAGATACCAGGCAAGTTCTCCTTGCAGCAGGCGATTGGAGTGGAGCATTCTCAGGGAAGACATAGCAACTGCCAGGTGTCCACCTCGAGGCTCAGCTTGAGGGAGTTCACCTGTGAACCCGCCCCCCATCCTGAAACTCCACAGTATAAACACTGCTCCTTAACGTGACCCAGGAAAACCAATATCCAGCTTTGTGAGGACTGATTAGCTAGTGAAAACAGTGCCAAGCCCTGCAGGATTCAGCTGCTTTGATCAGAAATTTTGAGAACTCCCTGGAGCTTTCTAAATTTTACTACTGCTTTGTGATTTATGAACCAAAACAAAACATTTTATTTTGATGTAGTATAGTTCATATCATTTTAAGGCCAATGTGTTAGTTTGGGTAAACTAAAGAAAAAAAATCCATAGAAACTCATGCGTATAAAAAGAACTGTATATACCAGAGCAACTGTACATCAGAAAAACATCCCTCCCCAGTCCAGTTCAAGGTCATAAATCTGATATTAGTCCATATGTCTGATACCAGTCTATAAATTCTTTTTCAGATTCATGAGGCACCTACAATGAGGTCAAATGCAGGATGATCACAGACCAGTGGGTAGAAAGTCTTTGGCTCTCTGCATGGCTTTTCTAGCTTCAGAGATCTGGTTCCATCAGGGTCAGTCCTCTCCTCCAGGATGTCTCACAGGGAGTCAGCCTTGTGTCTTGTCTGTAGAGCATCTTCCAGGGACTGAGTAGTGAGTCTCTCACCTCCAAGGTGGAAAGACAGAGTTTTCCCAGAATTCTCAGGAGAAATGCATGCCCACACAGAGGTCTATCTCCAGATTGACGGACTAGACTCCACCCCTCCACTCTTGATCCTCAAATTGACAGATTAGGTGACTGCCATAGTCAAGGACCATGGAAAATCCAAATAAGGAAGGTACTTTTCACCTTTGTTCCTTGTTTCTTTGTGGTAGAAACATCTCTTGTTGGAGTTGGCCCTGGAGACTGAATGGACTGATTTCCTGCGCAAGTGGTAACAGCCGCTTCTCCAGAATGATTCAAAGGGCAACAGGCAGTGATTTTAGTGAAGATGGCATTTCAGAATCCCCAGCCTGCAGTGAAGGAAGGGTGATGGAAGAAGACTCTGGGGAGAACTACACAATCAGGTCTTTTTATCTCTCAACTGTTTTCAAACAGTTTCAAAAAATGTTTCTAATAATGGAATCACAGATTTGACAACTGTAGTAAGTGAAATGGAGAGTACTTTGAAGATGATAAGGTTGTTTTGTTTAAATAAATAAATTTAAATACATAACTTTGAAAATCAAATACTGGTTTTGAGGGTTATCCCTCATATGAGTTTTTGGGATTCTGCAGCACAAATGGATGAGGTATCTTAAATATTTCTCGGTCAAAATAATTATGTTTGTCTTTACACAACCCTTTTCTCTTATACAGCAGAACTCTGGTACTCATCACATCAGTACTACTCATAATCAGATTTCAATGTGAACTGTTGAGAAAATTGTACCTCAGAACTCAAGCTAAAAAAAAAAAATTGGCATTACTGCCCTCTGGTGGTCGTGGGAGCTACCCAGTGCTGCTCCTGAGAGCCGCCGCTGGATTTGAACCGCCAAGCCTGCAGGCCGCAGACCCCCACTCAAGCACTTACACTACCCAACACATGTGGTTTTTGTAATTTTTTTTTAAAAAAGCAGTTCCTTTTTTGGTCAGTAAGCATTAGTCAGTGTCACTAGTTTGCACTGTTTAAACCTTTGTTCCAAGTGTTTTTGCTATAATTTTCATAGTTTCTGTGGCTTTTTGTACCATTTTTAGACTTAAAAACTCATGGGTCCTAAGAAAGAGTTTTTTGAAAAGGATCTTCATGATAAGGGACTGGTTAGCCATGCTATCTATATTGTTGATTATAATTTAATAAACCCTTTTAGAAAACAGTTAAGGTAATGCCAGCAGCAGAGCACATTAGACAGGCTTTTTTATTTTTAGAGAAAGCCAGTCAGGTCTTAGAGAAAAAAGGCAACGAAGAAATAAACTTCTGAAAAGCAGCTACCAGTTGATTTTTATGGAAGGAGATTCCCCTCCCAAATAATGACTCTCTCTCCATACCTCCTCTCCACATCTGTGTCCACGGATGCCGATCCTCATCAATCTCAATCTATTCGGATGATGTTAAAAACGTTTCAAATGTCGTATTTCTCATATAAATTATATTATTAAACTATGAACTTCTTTACTTTGCAATTTGTGTGTAATGTTTTGTATAAAAAGGGAAGATTAGAGTAAAAACTTGGTTTTCGAGACCGGATCAATCTGTTTTGCGTTACTCTTTATGGGAAAATTTGATTCGGAACTCAACTGCACCGTATCTCAATGCTTCTTCTAAAACAGATTAGTGTCGAGGTCAGGGCTCTACTGTATTAAAAATAACAGCAAAAAAAAAAACCAAAAATACAAAAGCAAAAACAAAGAAAACAAAAGGGAGGTTGGCTTGTGGGGGGGATATAAAAAGAAACAAAACAAAATTTCACCTATTGATACTGATTTACTTTTTTTTTTGGTGCGGGGGTGGGGGGGGCATCACTGCCTCTGGTGGTCGTGAGCGCTACCCAGAGCTGCTCCTGAGAGCCGCCGCTGGATTTGAACTGCCAAGCCCGCTGGCCGCAGTCCCGCACTCCCCCACTTAAGCCACCGGGGCTCAACCCTGATACTCATTTACTTTTATGTGACATAAATTACAATCAAGCGGTTTTGAACCATGGGAGGAAGACATGGTAAGTTTGTTTAGGATTTTTTTCATTCCTTAACACACAGTAAGGCCTGTGGTTGAGTGTATCCATTGTCACATTATCTGTCAGCATTATAATGCCCTTGTTTTGCAATTTTTAATACAAGTCTAACCAAGTAAAGGAAGAAGTTTCTATATCCACTTATTCTCTCAGATGTATCTAAGAGGATGTTAGTTCATTCCAACTAAATGGGTAGGTGGATGATATTCCTTGACTTTAATGAGAAGAAGGGAAAAACAAAACAACAATAAAACCCTATCATGATGTCATTTCTGATGCATTGCACCCCTATGAGTGGGATTTGAGCCACCAGTCTTTTGTGACACCAAACAAGGTTGTGGTTAGCAATCAAACACTTACTTCTTAGGCTACTAGCAGCCAAATTGGCCATTCAAACCTAGCAGCTACTCCTGAGGAGAAAAATTAGGCTTTCTGCTCATAAAAGGATTCACAGCCTTGGACCAATTCTGCTTTGTCCTGTAATTTGGTTGCAAGTTGGCATAGATTTGATGTCATTTTATTTATTTTTATTTGTTTTATAATAACCAGAGGAGTGTAAATAGTGACTCTGCCTTTACTACTACTTCCTTCTCCACAAGTTACACAAAATTTACTAATTTCCTAAATAATGAATTCTAAAATATATCATTAAAGGATCACCTTGCACGGAAGAAATA
The DNA here is from genome assembly GCA_004026705.1 of Nesogale talazaci. Classification (NCBI taxonomy): domain Eukaryota; kingdom Metazoa; phylum Chordata; class Mammalia; order Afrosoricida; family Tenrecidae; genus Nesogale; species Nesogale talazaci. The sequence continues at coordinate 37,074 of PVJH01021091.1, forward strand.
ATGTTGCCTTGATAGCACAGAATTTTCTATTGAGTTCCCAATTCAGTTAATAAGACAGTAACAGCAAATACAAAGGGGCTTGGAAAAAAGTTTGTGGAAAATTTCATTATCTTCTCATTCCATTTTCCACATTCTCTTTGAAGCACCCTTGTATGTTGACATGCAAAAGGATTAAAGATCTATATATGTGGGACTCAGATAGTTGTACTGAAAATTCCTACTATTAAAATTTGATTTTAAAAAAAGAGGTTCTCCCCTCTTTCAAAATCATTTTCAAAAATCCTTGATAGAATCAGCTCATTAATTCTTGGCTTCTTTAACTAATACCACATTTGAAGTCACATGTTATAAATCAGTTTCAGTTGAAATATTAAAATCAGATTATAAGAGAAAAGCTTTGTAAATATTTGCTTCCAAATGAGTTTAAGAATAAATATATATTCAGTAATTCATCCATATTTAGCAGATATTAATAAGACAAAGCATAACTTTAAATTCATTCATCATTTACAGCAGAGGAGGAAATAGAGAAAACTGGGCCTGATTAGCTTGTTTATTCTTGTGTTTGATAATACCTTATTAAAATTTGAACCCTACAATTGATATGATCAGTTAAATGTCTGCAGAAATATTTATTCTGTAAATGGAACTGTAGTTAATAGAACTTTCATTTGAGGTATTCTGCATTTTCTTCCTCTCTATAGGGAGAAAGGGACAGAGGGTCCATGGAAAACTTTGCCGGAATGTAAAATGAACATGGAAGCATGCCGACACAAGAGGCTAGCAACTTTACAGAAATAATATACCACTTTTTTTACTCACATTTATTTCTTTTCTGGAAAAAAGTAAAAATCACAGAATTGTAAGGCAGAGAAAGAGCTTGCTGATGAACTAGTGTATTAGAGACAATATCATTGAAGTTTAGTGAAACCCTTGGACTTGACCAGTCTCACAGTGAAATGATGGCTTGACTAGGTTCAGTACACTGTGAGCTGATCAAGAACATTTGGATCGGTCACAAGGACTCAGATAAAGGATGTGCCTCTTCTGGATTGATTGTATTGCAGGGGATAACAGATGGAGATAGGGGAAGTGGGTGGTTTAGAAAATCTATGGCTCCCAAAGAAGAGATAGATTTGAAAGGTAAGAAATGTGCAAACAGCTTAGGCATGCCTATGTCAAAGGGGTAACTGTCTCTTCTCTCTCACCCTCCTTTCTACCAGGCCGCAGTTCTTGCCGCATTTATCTCACAACCCAGCGACACACGGTTGTTCTAATAGCTAAGTAGCTACCTATATAGACTGAAGGGTTGGAGTTTCAAATCTATGTGGATGCACCTCTGAAGCGAGGCCTGGTGACCTACTTCCCCAAAAAGCTGCCACTGAAAACCAAATGGTGCGCAGTTGACACAGCAGTGAGGTCTGCATTAGTAAGTTCAAAAGACTTCAATCTTGGCCTAAGGACCATCCCTTGTCAGTCCTGTTCCACACTTTGTGTGAAATGATTCATTCTAATGAGAGCCTGCAGCCAGTAACCAAGGCTCCCTTTCCTCGATGCTGAAGCAGACCAGAAATCCTCATCCACAGGAGGATTTGTGGGGAAGTGGCTAAACATGTGGGCTTGGGGAGGCCAGAAAGAGGTTTTGAATGCTTGGTTAGAAGGTTTGTAATCTCGGATGAGTCCCTTCCAAACCCAAACTCCCTGCCATCAAGTCACTTCAGACTCACAGAGACCCAAAAGAGCAGAGTAGACGTGCCCCAGCAGGTTTCTGAAATGGTACCTCCATAAGGAGATAAGAAGCCTTGCACCTGAGCAAGAGCTGGTGATTTGAGCCTAATGACTGTAGTGAACACCCAACTCCCACCTTATGATCACAGTTCTCTCACCTACAAATTGGAAATTATAATAATAATGGTCTCAAAGTGTATTTATTTTTTTATGTGGATCAAATAAAATGGGTGTGTATATAGCAAAGTCTCCAAGTGATGCAAATGTTTAACCTGCATGTCTTGGGCACTACACAAAAAGCTGGGAAGCCCAGTGCCCCTTGGGGCACCCTAGCTGAGAGGCCTGGGCAGACTACTTCCACCAGAAAGAGCCATGGAGAGCCCTATGGGACACACTTTTATACGGACCCATGTCGAATCACCATCAGTCAGAATTGACTCACTGGCAACTGGTTGGGCTTGGTGTTGGCCTTGGAGGATGCTGCAAAAAGTTTCCTGGGGAAACCAGAATTGGAAGGTCATGGCATTTTCCCAAGAGCTTTTTGAAAGCCCCTTCCCTATGTCAG
>PVJH01021092.1:0-39280 GCA_004026705.1 Nesogale talazaci
CCAGTACTATATTGAATAGAAGTGGGGATAACGGGCATCCTTGTCTAGTCCCCTTCTTCAGTGGGATTGATTTAGTCTTTTCTCCATTGACTATTATGTTAGCTGTTGGCTTCTCATAGATAGCTTGTATTAACTTGAGGAACTGTCTTTCTATTCCCATCTGTCTGAGTGTCTTGATTAGGAAAGGGTGCTGGATGTTTTCAAATGCTTTCTCTGCATCTATAGAAATTATCATATGGTTCTTGTACTTCAGTTTATCAATATGATGTATAATATTGATGGATTTATGGATGTTAAACCATCCCTGCATCTCTGGGATGAATCCTACCTGATCCTGATGCTGATGCTGATCCTGATGCTTTTTATGTATTTTTGTATTCTATTGGCCAATATCTTGTTGAAGATTTTTGCATTATGTTTTGCATTATGTTCATTATTACTCTTTATTGGAGTAGAAAGCCTCATCTTTCTCCCCAGGATTCTAAGGTGGCTTTGAAGAGAAAAGAAATGCTAAGCAAGAAAGAATGAGGAAGAGGAAAGAGAAAATACCAAAATTTTTAGAGCAAAAGGAATAACTGACATACTTTCTTTTTTAATATTTTAATTTATTTTAGCTGAAAGTTTGCATATGAACTAGTTTTCCACTTAAAAGTTTATACACAAATTGTTCTGTGACAGTGGTTCTATGTCAGTGGCTTTCACCCTCCTAATTCTGTGACCCTTTCATATAGTTTCTCATGTGTGGTGAACCCCCCAAACCATAAAATTATTTTCCTTGCTACTTCATAACTGTAATTTTGCTACTGCTATGAATTGGGAGACCCCTGTGAAAGGTTGAGAACCACTGTTCTATGTCATACTGCAATACAATGTTATTGTATTATTTGGCTGAAAGGTGACCTCCAGGATTGATTTCAATTTCCTAATTGAAAGGATGTTTTAGGATGATGTTTTAGGTCAGTAACTGTGGTCATTTTTTAAAAATGAATTTGAGGTTTGCTATATTTTTTCATCTCATTCTAATGGAGACCTACTGTGTCCCAGGTCAGATTGTTGGTAATGCCTGGACATCATCTAATTCAGTTTGTCTCAGGCTAGAAGAGGCTGTGCTTCAAGTAGCCCATTAGAATTGAACTAATTGTTTCCTTGAGTCTTTGGGTTGCTTTATGTGTGTGTGTGTTTTATTTTTTTAATATATTTTATGTCATTTTATTGGAGGATCTTACGGTTCTTATAACAACCCATGCATCAGTTATTTCAAGCACATTTGTACATATGTCTCTATCATCATTTCCAAAACATTTTCTTTCTATATGAGTCTTTGGTATCAGTTTCTCTTTTTACCCGCCCATGCTCATGATCCCTTGATAATTTATAAATTATTTTTATTTTTCATATTTTACAACTTCTGCTGGATCCCTTCACCCATACTTCTGTTGTTCATCCCCCTGAGGGGGAAGGAGGATTATATGTAGATTATTGTAATCAGTTCCCTCTTTCTACCCCTTCTCCCCTCCCCTCCCCCCACCCTTATGGCATCACTACTCGCATTATTGATCCTGAGGGTTTGATCTGTCCCGGGTTCCTTCTGCCGAGAGTTCTTATCTGTACCAATGTACATGCTGTGGTCTAGACAATTTTGTAAGGGTAGAACTTGGTAGGTCCTGGAAGGTAGAGGGGGTGGTGGGGGAGGAAGCAAAGAAGCATTAAAGAACTGGAGGAATGTTGTGTGTTTCATCAGTGCAGACTGCATTCTGGCTGACTCATCCCTTCCTTGTGACACTTCAATAAGGGAATGTCCAATTGTCTACAGATGGCCTCTGGATCACCATTCCTAACCATCTCATTTATATCAAAATGGTTGTTTATTTTGGGTCTGCTGATGTCTGATCCTGATGACAACTGTGATCACATGGTTTGGTTTGCTTCTTATAGGCTTTGTTGCTTTTCTGCTAGGAGGCTGCTTGTTTACCTTCCAGCTTTTAAGATCTGAGGTGCAATATCTTGTAATAGTTGAGTTCCATCAGCTTTTTCCACCACATTAGCCTATGTACTCATTTTGTCCTCAGTGATTGTATCGGGAAGGTGAGCATCACAGAATGCCAGGTGATAAGAATAAAGTGTTCTTGCTTTAAGGATGTACTTTAGTAGAGGCCCAATATCCATCTTCTACCTTAATATTGAACCTATAAATATATGTACAAAGACCTACATCTCTATGGTTATATAATTGTATATTTATATGTGTACTTGCCTATGTTTATATCTCTATAAATGTCATTTGTCTCCTCTTTCTTTCCTCTATTTCCCTTTACTTTCCTCCTACCCCACTATCATGTTTGACCTTCATTTTGCTCTCTCTGTCCTTCCTCTCAGCTACATTGCACTTTTTCAAACCTCACCAGTCATTCTATGCCCTCCTCACCATCAATTTAGATCCTTTGTTGTTCTCTTGTCCCTCAGATTTTTGCCTTTCCCTCTTTTTCTCCACCTCTTCCTCTCTCTTCCCCTACCCTCAAATTGTTGGTCCCATTGTTTCCTCCTCAGGATTATTTAGCCTGCCTATCTTATATAAAAAAACATGGGAGTGAAAGGAGAAAGAAATAAAACAAAAATAGACTTGAATAATTCCAGGTCTGTCTGCTGACCCTTGTGAATGCTTTCTGATGGATCTGATGCAGCGCAAACCCTGCTTCCAGAGTCTGAAGCCTATTTTCAGACTTCCTTGGGGACTTTGTTGCTTTGCTCCTCTTGCTGCTATGCTGCACTCCCTTCATGTTATACCCTGATGTGGGGTGATCAGACCAAGCACAATTTCTGCACTGTGTCTAGTTTAGTGAGTGACATTTTGGGTCTTGTGCAGTCGCCACCACTCCCCACTCCCCACAGTGCTGTGGGTCAGTAAAGGGAGGTCGTATCTCAAGGTGTGGCCCACCATAAGGTCCACTGTGTATTGACTCTTCTGAGCAGGAATGTCCTCCTCAAAGCGTGGTAGGTCAGGATGCTTCTCTCTCTCTCTCTCTCTCTCTCTCTCTCTCTCTCTCTCTCTCATTAATCCTGTGAGGTCTAGGCAGACCTGGCCCTCTCCCTGGGCTGTATCTTCTGTGCTTTTCTCTGTTGTTCATTCTTCTGGGAAAGAGGGGGTCAATGTCACTGGGATAGGGGCCTGGCCTTCAGGCCTCCCTGTTAGTTCAATGCTTCATGTCAGCATGTAGCCCTCAAGGCTTGGCACACCAGATTGAGTTCTGGTCCCTCTCTGCTTTTCCTGTGGAGACATAAACAATATCCTCCCTGTGGTGAATTAGTGTCCTTTTCCCCCCAATGCCTTTGTCTTTCCCTGGTTTTCTCTTATCTTCCCCTATCCCTCATTTCCCCTTCTTTGGATTGGTATGCGGTCTGCATCATTGGGCTTGGTCTGCCCCTGCCTCATGTGCATTTCAGTTTTCTTCAGTCTCCTTTGTTCAATATGGGAAGGGATGCATCGTTGTATATTGGATGGCCACTCTCCGTGTTTAAGACCACAGATGACACTCACCAAACTAGGGGGCAGAGCGTTATTTTTATGAATTATGCTATGCCAATTAACCTAAATGTGTCACAACACAATTCTCTTTACCTTTGAAACCAAGTGACTTAGGCCCATGAGCTATCTGGATATGCTGTATTACAGAGTGAGTATGTATATATATATATATGCATATAATTGTGTGCATATATATGATGTTATGTTTGGTCCAGGCTTTGGTCTTCTTTACCTTGAACCTTTCATGCTGATGGCTGAAATCCTTGATCTTCATCACCAAGTGCTACAAGTCCTCCTCTGTTTCAGCAAGCAAGATCGTGTGGTCTGAAAATCACAGGTTGTCAATAAGTCATCCTCCAATCCTGATGAAGCATTCCACTTCATATCATGCAGCTTTTTTTATTATTTTCTTTCTATATAGTTTGAAACCACATTGTGATAGCATACAACCCTGGTGTACTTTTCCTAATTTTAAATCACTCAATATTCCCTTGTACTATTTGCACAATCACCTCTTGATCCATGTTCAGGTTCTGCATCAGCGCAATGAAATGTTCTGGAATTTTCATTCTTCTCAAGGTTACTCGTAGTTTTTTATGGGATCCCCCAATTAAATGCTTTCGCATAGAGAATAAAAGATAAGTCAATATCTATGTTACCACCTACAACATTTTAGCTGTTATTTCTGTTTGCAGAACTCTGTTCTAGTATTTACCATCATTGTCCTTTACTCTTGCATTCTTCTCAGTGTCTTTATTTAACCTAAGTATATTATGCCAATTTCACCCATATTATGTATAGTTTTACTTCATCAGATTTAACACTTGCCTAGTATCAAGGGCATTATTCTTCCTTCCTCTCATTCCATCCCTGGTAAGTATAAAAAGAATGTTGCTCTCTTTGTGTAAGCCTATTCTTGGTGTTTTATAAAAGTGGCATCATATATTTGTCCTTTTGTGATAGGTTCACTTCACCTAGCACAATGTCCTGCAGATCGATTGTTTATCAGATATTTCATGCACTAATCAATATTTTATCATTGTATCATTGTATCATTTATCCCATTGTATATGTGCAGTAACATATTGTATATTTGTTCCACATTTTGTTTATTAACATATATTTATGGACACTTAAGATTTTCCAATATCTTTACTATTGTGATTACTATTATAATACACATGGGTGTGTGTGCCTTTATTTATCTAGGATATATACCTAGGAGTGAGATTGCTGTATCATATGGTGTTTCTGCTTCTGGCTTTTAGTGAAAACACTGTACTATTTTCCATAGGGGTTGTATGGATAATTTTACAATCTCATAACAGTGGATAGGAGTTTCAATCTCCTCACAACTTCACGAGTATTCTTTGTTTTCTGGAAGGTTTTTTATTGGGGGGAGGTTAATCCGTGCAATTTTTTGCTGGAGTGAAATGATAATATCTCTTAGCTTTGAACTACATCTTTCTAGTAATTATGGACCTTTGTAATGTGTTTCTTACCTGCCCGAATATCTTCTTTGGCAAAATGTTCTTTACCTATTTCCAAAAAAAATCTTTCACTATCTTTTTGTTATTGATGTGTTGACATTTTTTATAAATGTTAGAAATTAGAACCTAGTGTCAATACCAAAATATTTTCCTAATTTAATGGTCCTCTTTTCACTCTTTTAGTGTAGTTTTTGGATAAACCTAAATATTTATTGTTTAGGCAATCCCAGTTGGATAGTTTACCTTCAGTTACTTGCGCATCTTTAGTTATGTTTGATAGAGTATTTATGTTACATCCCCAGCTCTTCCTATGTTATCTTCTAGGAACTTTACTGTTTTAGAGTTAACATTTAGGTCTTTGCTACATTTTGACTTAGTTTATATGTGTGGTGAGAGATATAGTTTTGTTTTATTACAAATAAATATCCAGGTTTTTTAGTATCTTTCCTAAAGTGGCCACCACTTATCTGCTGAATAAACTTTAATTCTTTGGAGGGGATGATCAACCACGCCTGAATGGATTTATTTATAGGTTCTCAATTCTATTTCAAGGGTCTAATGTGCCTTTTATTGTACCAGTAGTAGGCTGTTTTGATTGCCATGCTTGTATAAAAGTTCTGACATCAGGAAGTGTGGGGTATATTTTGTTCTACTTCAAAAATTCTTTACATAGTTAGGGTGTCTTTTTTTCCATAAAAAGTTGGAGTAATGTAACAGAGAAAAAATACTGAAACCCAAATGAAGAGTGAGCATGATAGTGGGACAAGAGGGAAGCAAATGGAACTAGAGGAAGGAACTGGGGGATAATGAACATTTATAGAGGTTCAAATACAGGTATGTACATAGGGGCATATATTTATAAGTGAGGATGGGGAAAGAGATTAATGTGCATTCTTATAGGGTTAGTAGTAGGACAACAGATGGGCATTGGACCTCCACTCAAGTATCTTCTAGGTTCAAGAACACTTTGTTCTATTAAATTGGCATTCCAAGATGCTCACCTTTCTGACATGATCACTGAAGACAAATGTGTACATAAGCAAAGGTGGTGAAGAAAGCTGATGGTGCCCAGCTATCAAAAGATGGAGCATCTGGGGACTCAAAGGCTTGAAAGTAAACAAGTAGCCATCTAGCTCAGAAGCAACAAAGTCCACATGGAAGAAGCATACTAGCTTGTGGAATCATGAGGTGTCAAAGGGATGAGATATTAGGCTTCAAGAACTAAAATTCACAACATTGCATGCTCACTTTCCTGATATGATCCCTGAGGACAAATGTGTGCATAAGCAAATGTGGTGAAGAAAGCTGATGGTGCCCGGCTACCAAAAGATATACCGTCTGGGGACTTAAAGGCTTGAGTAAACAAGCGGCTATTCAGCTCAGAAGCAATAAAGCCCACACAGAAGAAGCACACCAGCCTGTGTGATCATGAGGCAGTGAAGGGATCCGGTGTCAGGCATCAATGAGCTAAAATTATATTATTATTAGTGAAGGGGAGTACAGATTGGAGACCCAAAGCCCATCAATAGGTGAGATGACATCCTTTTGCAGAGGGGTTACGGGGAGGAGATGAACCAGTTAAGATACAGGGTAGGAGCTGTGGGGTGTGCAACCTTCCTCTAGGTTCCATGCTACCTCCCGCCCACTATCATGACCCCAATTCTACCACATGAATACAGCTGGACCAGGGGATGTACAGTGAAGTTGGAAACATGGGAAACTTAGGATAGATGATCCATCAAGACTAGTGGTGGGAGTGGGAACACCAGGAGGGTGGAGGGATGGAGGGGTAGAAAGGGAGAACCAACTTCAGGGATCTACACGTAGCCTCCTCTCTGGGGCACGGACAACAGGGAAATGAGCCTGTTGGGCCACATTGTACAGTGTACAGGATGAAAAAATAATTTGTAAATTACTAAGGGTTCAAGGGGAAGGGGGGGAGGAGGGGTAATATAGGGAGCTGATAATGGGGGCCTGGAGAGAGGGAGAATGTTTTGAGAGTGATAATGACAATGGGTGCGTAAGGGTGGCCTGCATACAACTGATGTTATTAGGGATTGTGATGGGAGTTGTATGGGCCCCCGGTAAAGTGATTCATTTAAAAAAAAAGGGGAGGAGGGGAAAGTGGAGGTTTTTTTTTTTTAAGAGGGCTCAAGTGGAAAATGTTTGGAAATGCATGTGGCAACATGTGTGCAAATGTGCTTGATAAAAATGATGTACTGAATGTTGTAGTAGCTGTAAGAACCGCCAATAAAATTAAAAAAAATTCAAGATCAAAACAAACAAACAAAAATATGTGTATATACATATGAAAAAAAAACCAACTCTGCAACTTGCTTTGGAGAATAGATTGGCCAATGAAAATGGGAGAAAAGATGTACCAAAGAACCGAACAGAAAATTTTAAAGGATAACTTAGGATGATAAAGTAAAGTATTATAATAATATGTGAAAAAAAAACTACCATTAGAATGCCAATGAGGAAGAACAAACTTGGCATATCTCAAGGTGAAAGAATTTAAAGGGAAATGATCAAGCTTCAACTAGAAATATTGAAGAATTTTTTTAACAGAATGTTGAAAGGTGTGGGAAGTAACAAAGGAAGATAGAAAGAATACCCAGAGTCCTTGTATCAAAAATAATTATTCAAAGTTCATACATTTTAAGCCATAGTCTATGATCAAGAACCAGTGGTAATGATGAAAAAATATATAAGTTGCACTGAAACCATTAGTTAAAACAAAACCAGAAAATGGATGAAATTCAAGTCAAAGACTTAAGTAGCAGAACTCCAGAGAAATTTGAGAATACAGCTCTAGCAAGTGTGTATGCCAGCGTCAAAAACTTGGATCAGGAGGAGTGATGTCCTGAAACATGGACTAAGGGTGCTTGGTTAATAAACTTGATTTAAAAAAAAAAAGTTGGAGGTTCATTTTTCTATTTCATTAACACACCTGGACTGATCAGGACTGTGCAAAGCAATATTTGTAGATTGTTTTGGGTGGTATTGACATTTTTACAATGTTACTTAATAATCCTTAAGTATGGCATGTTTTCCAATTTATGAATGTATTTTGCTGTAGTGTTTTGCAGCTTCCCTTGTATAAGTCTCTTATGGGTCTGTTCAGATGTATTCCTGGAAATTTTATCCTTTTTTTAAAAAAAAATCATTTTATTGGAAACTCTTACAGTTCTTATAGCAATTCATATATCAATTGTATCAAGCATATTTGTACATATGTTGTCATCATCATTTTCAAATCATTTTCTTTCTACTTGAGCCCTTGGTATCTATTCCTCTTTTTTCTCCTCCCACCCTACAAAACCCTTCATAATTTACCAATTATTATTACTTTCATATCTTACATCATCCCCTTTCTCCCTTCACCCATATTTCTGTTATTCATCCCCCCAGGTGTGGGTGGTGATGGCTATACGTTGATCATTGCAATTGGTACCCCCATCCTCCCACCACCTTCCCTTTAGCCTCATGGCATCACTACTTCCACTACTGTTCCTGAGGGGTTTATCTGTCCTGAATTCTGTGGATGGAGAGCTCTTATGTGTATCAGTGTAGATGCTCTGGTCTACTCAGATTTGAATGAAGAACTGAGGTCATGATAGTGTGGGGAAGGCAGCATTAAACAACTAGAGGAATGTTGTGTTTCATCGATGCTATACTGCACCATGACTGGCTTGTCCCTTGCTTGTGGTCCTTTTCTGAGAAGATGCCCAATGGCCTACAAAGGGGCTTTGGATTTACACTCCAGCCCTTATCATTCACATCAACATGGTTGTTTGTTTTGGTCTTCTGATGCCTGAGAACTGATCCCATGGAAACCTCATGATCACACAGGCTGCTGTGCTTCTTCCATGTGGGTTTTGTTGCTTCCCTGTTTAATGGCTGCTTATTTACTTACCTTCCAGTCTTTAAGTTGCCAGATGCTATATCTTGTAATAGCCAAACATCATCAATTTTCTGTACATTGTTTATGCATGCAGTTTGTATTTAACAATTGTGCTGGGACACGAGTATCACAGAATGCCAGGCTATTAGAACAAAGTGTTCTTGGCCTGAGGGAGGACATAAGTGGAGGCCTAATATCTGTCTGCTACCTCAATATTTAACATATAAATATATGTGCATAGACCTATATCCCTATAGTTATATATTAGTATACTAACACATATACATGCCTATATTTGTCAGGGGAGCCAGTCCCTAAAAAATCATCATGGGCATGGTAGACACAATTATACAGAGATAATAAGCAAAGTCATAGAAAATAAGAAAGATAGGAGAGATTGAAATAATGGAGTCAGACACGTTTCATAGTAGCATGCTTACTTCAGTCCTGCTTGGTGGTCCAGGTGGAGATGGGAGAAAGAGGGAAAGTGCAAGGGGAGAGGGGACATGAGAGGGAGGATAGGGAAGTGGGAGCTCTTTATTTCTAACCAAGATTTATATTCTTTGAGGGGGGGTGTGCAAGCCCCCTAATTATAAGACCTACATCACAGGAAAGGGTTGTACTATAGGTAATACAGTAATGAGAGGGGGACAATCTAGGGGGCCGCATGCAATAGGAAGTGGAGGGGTTGGGGACACACATGTGACAAGATGGGTGGATCATAGATTCAGGATGGCAACCTAACTTTAGATGTCACTGAGCAGGTTTGACCTATTCTTTGACACTCCATAGAAATAATTATCAGTAGGGTGTGAAATCTACTTACAGTGGACCAGACTGCTGGCTGAATGCCTTCAGGAAGAATTTCTCTAAGCATCTGACTTCCCGCCGTGTGTTGGCAAACAGGTTCTAATATCTGGCATGTCTTTAAGGGAGACAAAGCTGGGGAATAGTCTTTTGCATCCCACATATATTTATTCTTCTGTAAAAGACTTCTGCCTCTTAATGCTTTCCTGTATTTCCTTTCAATTTCCTCCTCTCCCACTATCATGTTGGACCTTCAGTCAGTAATCAGAAAATCCTCTTGCCTACATTGCCTGTGATCAAACCCCAACTGGCATTCTAGGCCTTCCTTGCCATCGAGTTTATCACTCATTCCTTGTCTCTGGGTTTGTTGGCTCCCCCCTCTCTTTTCCACAACTCCCCCTCTCCCATGTCCTCCTAGAACCATCAGACTCATTGTTTTCTCCTCAGAATTGTTTATCCTGCATATCTTATATAGATAGACATGGGGTTGGGGTGGGGTGGGGAAAAACCTATAAATAGGTCCAGGTCTTTTGGTTGACTCTTTTGAATGTTTTCCAGTAGAGTCTGATGAGGTGTCAAGCCCTGAATCATAAGTCCAAAATCTATTTGCAGGATTCCTTGGGGACTCCCATGCTTTGCTCCCCTTGCTGCTCTGTTATGCTCCCTTCATGTTTTGCCCCAGTGTAGGAGGGTCAGACCAGGCACAATCCTCTCACTGTGTCTTCAGTGCTGTTCCCCGTAGTGCTATGGGTCAGTGAGAGGACATCCTGCCTCTTAGTGGCGCCAGTCCTAAGGTCTTCTCTGTGCACTGACTGCTCCAAGCAGGAATATCGTCCATGAGGTTTGGTGGGCCTGGTTGTGATCTCTCTCTCTCTCTCTCTCTCTCTCTCTCTCTCTCTCTCTCTTAGTTTGTTGCCATGTGGTCTGGGCAGAGCCTAGCACCCTGACTGTGTCTTCAGTGCTGTCCTCTGTAGTGCATTCTTCTTGGGAGGGGTCAACTTAGCTGGGATTGGGACCAGCCTCACAGACTTCTCTGTTAGTTCACAACTTATATGTTGCCCTTAATGTTTGTAACACCTGGTTGAAGTCTGATCCCTCCCTCCCTTTCCTGTGGAGATAAACAACTTTCCCCAATGTTTGGAGAATCAATAAAGCCCACATGGAAGAAGCACACCAGCCTGTGCAATCACAAGGTGTTGACAGGATCAGGTACAAAATCATATCATTGTGAATGAGAGGAAGTGCAGAGTGGAGATCCAAAGTCCATCTGTAGGCAACTGGACATCCCCTTACAGAAGGATTTCAGGGAGGAAATTAGGCAGTCAGGGTGCAGTATAGTACCAATGAGACATACAATTTTCCTCTACTTCTTCAATGCTTACCCCTCCCCCATTGTTATAACCCCAGTTCTACCTTACAAATCTGGCCAGATCAGAGCTATACATGGGTACAGATAAGAGCTGTAAACACAGAAAATCCAGGACAGATGACTCTCGGAGAGTACCAATACCATGAGGATAAGGGGAAGATGGGGGAGGAAAGGAGAACAGATCACAATGATCTACCTATAGCTCCCTCCCAGAGGGATGGACAATAGAAAAGTAGATAAAAGGAGACATCAGACAGTGTAAGGCATGAAAAAGAAAGTCTATAAATTATCAAGGGTTCATGGGGGTGGGAGGTAGAAGGGGAAATAGGAGCTGATACCAAGGGCTCAAGAAGAAAGAAAATGTATTGAAAATGATGATGGCAAGAAATGTACAAATGTGCTTGATATAATGGAAGATGTATGGATTATGATAAGAATTGTAGAAGCCCACAATAGAATGATTTATTAAACAGAAAAAATCTAAGTATTTACAATAAAATAAAGCTAAACCCAACATTCACAGTAAAAAAATTAAAATAATCTAGTGCTTAAACTTAACATTCCATAAGAAATTCTTAAATTTTACCACCTTTTGAAAATAGTTTTAAATTCAATACACGAATGGCCATAGATTGCAGTTCGTCTATATAGTTACCAGTAATCCGTACATTCTACATTCATCTTTTTGCTATTGTTGTGCCAGCTGCAAGTCAGGGGAGCTAATGAATGACCCTCCTCTGATCCTGAGTCTGTGCTTCTCACCAGATATTCCAGTGTAGACTGAGACATATGCCTTTCCTGATTTCCCACCAAGCTCTGTATGAACAACAGGTATTTGGTCTCAGTACAGTTCTAACATGAGCGTGGGTGCTAGCCAAACATTCTAACTGATCTTTACAGGCACTTAGGTGAGGCCACCTCAGCCTGCTGGCTAGCCAGAGGGCTCTGGGTCAGAGGCTACCGGGAGGGTGGCTCCCAGCTCGATCTCCCATCATGTGGAAAGGCCCATCTCTGATCATGAAATAGCTTGTTCCTAGAACATTCTGGGACAAAGCTTGGCCATGTCTGCGTTTGTGTTCTAGGAACGCTCTCTGTAACAAGGCCACCTGGGTGTGTGGTGTGTAAAGACAGAGTGCAGGACCCTCAGCACTGCTCTCTTGAAGGCTCCAGGGATGGTCCTGTGGTAGGGGCATTCTCTCTCCAGAAGGACAGCACTCAGATGGAATCAGGACCCTGTGTTCCAGTGAGCCCCGAGGCTGCATTGTATGCTGTCTGTGGACATATCTGCATGTGGGCAGACCTGCCTGGAGACGGATAGAGGAACAGTGACTTGATTCTTAAGACCACTGGAAATATGTAATTTCCAATGGTTTTAGACAACTCATGTGAAAGGGTTGCTCGACCTCCAAAGGGGTCATGACCCACAGGTTGAGAATCACTGTACCAGTATGTTCTACACTCCCTTAAAGGCCTCTTATGTGCAATAACCAATTTGGAGACGGTAACTTAAATGCAAAGTGAAAAAGAGGAGTCAGTGAAACCATGAAAGTAACAACATTATTTTCCTCACAGTTCTGAGAGGTCCCCAGCATGCCACACAGGGCCTCAGAAGAGCAGTCTAGACGCAGGGAAACATATGGGAGAAGAAGGGAATATAAGCAGAAATCTGTGGGAAGCTGCTCTTATTGGGACTTCAGGCTGGACTCAAGCAGTTAGTTGTGCTGGCTAGTTACCATTGACATTTTACTTGTAGAAAGGAAGGGGCATGATTCTCAAGGAGATTAGTAAAAGGGATCAAGTAAAGTTTATTTCAGTGTATCAGGGTAGGTCTGGAGGGTCATGGGTTATGGCAGGATTTGAGTCCTAAAGGTGTAAACTCATAATATTGAAGCATTAAAGTACAAAAGAAAACAACAGCACAACCCAGTAAGAGTTGTTAACACACTCACCATTCTTTGGAATAAGGAAACAGAAATGCATCCAATGTAATGAGCCTTATTACAGATGCAGGTCTCACAGAGAGGCAGATATCTTACTTGCACCAGGCAAGCCAGGCTAAGGCTGCAAGAGTTTCTGGTGGCTCATGAGTAGCTCTGTCTTCTTACCCAAATGTTAAGTTTGGGAACATGACACCATGATGTCAGCTTCACCTATTGTTTCTGAAATTGATACTGCTCCAGTCTGACTCAAAAGCCAGTATAGAAGAAATTTAAGAATCCTGTTAATGATTACAGTCAGAAATTGACCAAATATGCAATCAAGATACATTGATAATTACTTGCAATAATATTCAATGCAAAATTGGAAACAGAGGAATAGTAGTTGGAAAATATGGTCTTTGTGATAGAACTAAAGCTGGATCATATGATAGCATTTTGTAAAAATCAAGACTTGTCAGAGCAACACAAAAAGTGACTAAACACATGGAATTCCCTAGATGGTATACACAGAAATTAGATTGGCTACATCTGTGGGAAAAGCAATGGAAAAGCTCATTATCAACTGCTAAAACCAGTCAAGGGACTGGTGAGGCAAGCACGGAAAATAATCCCAGAGTCATTTATTTTATAATGCAAAAGCCTCTCTGCAGTTCACTTTCATCATCTGGAAAATTATGAATAATGATTGAGTAATACACTCTTTGTCTGCCTAAAGGGAAAAAGACAGGGTATTCTCCTCCTGTCAATAAAATCTTGAAAATTCCCAGGGGCACTTCTACCCGCCCTTTATGGTTGCTATAAATTGGCATAAGTTTGGGTTTTGTTTGGGTTTTGTTTAACAGGGTTAAAGTGTCAAGATCAAGAAAGTAAATTTTTTAATAATGGAAAGAAGTGACTTGTCTAGGACCAGTAGCAGCTGCTTAACAAAGACTTAAAGAAGGTATTCTGAAAATAAGTGTGACTATGGGTTTAAGCAAAGATTTCTGAGTTACAGCACTAAAAGCATAATCAATCAAAGAAAAATCATTAAGTTGCCAATAGTATGAATAACTACAATTGTTATCTAATGATTCATCTTTCCCAACCTTCAATATGGATTATACTTTAACCTAAACTGTATCAATTAATAACTTCATGATAAGCATAGAAAATATTGGTGTTTTCAAAGTTTCATTTTACTTGGAGCTACCATCAAGGCCTTACAAGCAACAGTCAAGAAATCAAGTAATGTATTTGTGTTAGACTGGGTTGTATATAGAAACAAAACCAGTGATTCACATATGTATAAGAAATAGTTTCCTATATCAAGGAGCCATGACCCTTCAGTCCAATTCAAGTCCAGGGTCCGAGGATAGCTGGTGCTTTCTTCAGACTGACGTAGCTGCAGACTGACAAAACAGAAATTCAGAAGCAAAGAGATCACAGGCCCATGGATGCAAAGTCATGGGGATCCATGATTGATGTGAACATAGCGGGGCACCATGGAGCCACCCTGGAGGTAGATACAGAATCCAAGTAAACATGAGATCAAAGGATCATGGAAGAGAGAGGTTCTCAGTGTCTCTCTCTCTCTCTCTCTCTCTCTCTCTCTCTCACACACACACACACACACACACACACACACACACACATCTAACCTTACTTCCACATAGGCACCATCAAATTGGCACACAAGCCAACTACCACAGTATCATTTGGGACAAATCTGCTACAAAATATCTCTTTTAAGTGCAAAAAAAGCATAGATATTACCTTGGGCATCATGGTGTGCCTGACTCAAGCCATAGTATTTTTATTCACTTCATATGTAGGTGAAAGCAGTATAATGAGTAAACAAGACCAATAAGACTCAAAACCTTTTGTATAGGAACAAAAAAAATCTATCTTTGTTCAGAGGAGGGCATGATATCAGAGCTTATTTGTGAAGGCCCAGTTTATAGAACTATGGATAGTAAAGGAAATCCAAAATCTATTTAGAGTCCCAACATGAATTAAGCCTCCAGGATTCCTCTCTGAGCAGTCTGGGGATGTGAATGACATTGCTATGAGACAAAGAGCATTATGAAGTCAATTCCGGCAGATGTGGTTTGGTTAAAATGTAACACCTCAGCATTTAATCTCCTTTTTGCCCCATTTTCAGTTTTTTTCTGCTTTCTCTTTGATTCAGATTTTTCTGTGTTTTGTCTGGTAATTGTTGGGTTTTTATAATTGCTGTTGATTATTTCCTGTTTGTGTTTTGTATGATTTTCTGTATATGAAACTAGGATAGGTAAATCTATAGAGACATTAATGATGGCCTACAGTCATGGCAGAGCAGAGCAGGAGGAAATGGGGAAGCTAATAACAATGAATACAAGAATATATCCTGAAATTGATTGTGGGGATGATTGCCAAACTCTTCTTAGTATGATTAAGCAATTAAATTGTGTGATATGTAAAGTATCATACATATGATAAAACTATTTTTGAATGTATAAGAAAAAAGTATAGATATTGTACCTTTAAACTCATTTTATTGCGAACTTGTACAACTCTTATCACAATCCATACATCCATCCATTGTGTCAAGCACATTTGTATATTTGTTGCCATGATCACACTCAAAACATCTTCTTTCCATTTGAGCCCTTGTTAGCAGCTCCCCATTTTCCCTCCCCTTCCCTCAACTTCCCTCCCTCTCTCCCTCATGAATCTTAAAAATTTATAATTTTTTTCATGTCTTATACTATCCACTGTCTTACACTGTCACTCACTTTTCTGTTGTCCAACCCCCAGAGAGGGGGTTGTATGTAGATCATTATTGGTTCCCTCTTTCTCCCCCACCTCCCTTCCCCCCCCACCCCACCCCTGGTATTACTACTTTCATTATTGGCCCTGAGGGTTTATCTGCACTGGTGTACATCCTCTGGTCTAGTAGGATTTGTAAGGTAGAATTGGGATGATGATATTGGTGGGGAGAAAGCATTAAAGACCTAAAGGAAAGTTGTGTTTTTCATTGGTGAAGAAAGAAGTTTATATATAAGAGCAAACAAACATTGAGAAAGGACCCCAGCCAAGTACAGATCGAGTCCATAAGTCCGTCCGATGTTAGCCTGTGGCAATCATGTGCTTATGCTAATTTTATTATTGAAATGTAGGGGTGGAGTCTAGCCTGTTAATCTGGAGATAGCCATTGAGTAGCCAATGAGGCTTCCATGTGGGCATGACTTTCTCCTGAGACTTTTGGGAAATCTCACAATATTTCCCTCGTGAAGATGAGAAGCTATCTTTCCCAGTTGTTGGGAGTTGGTCTCAGAGGCGATTAATCACAGACAAGACAAGCTGTCAGCGTCTGAGAAGCTGGAGGAGCCAGCGGAGACTACACAGCTTTTCCCTAATGGAGACAGACCTCTGAAACTGGGGCAGCCAGATGGAGAACTCTGCCAGTGATGAGTTGCTTCTGCCACCACAGGATGTTGTTGATGGAGCCCTGGAAGTGAGGAGCCATGGGGAGACCCCTGCCAGCACCAGGATTCTATACCCACTGACCTGTGACTTCCTGAGTCGGAAGGAGACTTTATAGACTGATTTCAGGCACGTTGGTTAATATCGAACTTATGACTTTGAACTGGACTGGGCTCAATGTCCTGTTCCTCTTGTATATAAACCCTTTCCTTATATCTATATGCATGTCTATGAAATTTTTTCCTCTAGTCTACCCGGACTCACACATAGCCCATATGTCTGATACCAATCTACAAAGTCCTATTTAGACTCACTAAACACATGCAATGACACTGAATGCAGGACGACCACAGGTCAGTGGGTAAAAAGTCTTTGGATCCAGGGGCCTTATGAGAACCTCAGAGCTGGCAGGGGTCTCCTCATGGCATGAGGTCTATCAGCTTAGTGTCAGTAGAGTGTCTTTGAGGAAGTGAGCGTGAGAGAGTCTGCAATGGAAGGAGCTCAGAGTGTCTTCCGCCTCCACACAGGAGATGCAGCAGAGCTCAGGGCTTGTGGGTCAGAATGTTACCCCCTCCCTAGTTTACCTCAGGGCTTGTGGGGTCAGATTGTTACCCCCTCCCTAGTTTGCCTCTGTGTGCTCTAATCAGATATGCCCCTTTCCTTGAGCTGTAGCTTCAGCGCTGTCCTCTGTAGTTAATTCTTTTTGGGGGAGGGGGCCGTCATGGAAGCAATGGACTGTCCTTATAGTTGGGATTGGGGCTGGCCCCTCAAACCTCTCTATTGGTACCCTTCTTCATGCCGTTTCTCAAGGTAGAAGCTGGGTCTACCAGTAAAGAAGCAGACAATGCTGTGAACAAAACAGCTGTCAGACTGGGAGCAAAACCTTGGTGGGGGAAAAATTCTATTTTGGTGATGGCAAGATTACTTACTGGCTTCAGCATGATTGATGATTCCTAAACACAGACTTGCAACTAAATTATGGGCTGTATGAGAAGGAAAAGACCCCAAGAAAACAGTGCAAGGAGCACAGAATAAAATGAAGAAAGTCGGGAGGATGGTCATGGCCAACATTAATGCTAGCAAAATGTGAGCTGGAGGTTAGATAACAGCATTTCCCAGAATCCTCAGAAGAAGACCATGCGCACACAGAGGTCTCCTCATCCATCTCCAGATTGACAGGCTCGATGCCACCCCTACATTCTTAATCCTCAAATTGACACCAGATTATGTAACTACCACAGGGTAGTTACATAGCCACAGCCATCAAGTGCACTCTGAAAATATAGAAGGGCACTGTGTACTGCAGAAGTCGGAAAAGGGATCATGAAGAAAACGGAAGGAGGCTAACCATTCAGGAGTATGGGAGTGCTGGTGACACTCAAAGAAAGATTGACTGTTTTTTGTGTTTGTTTGCTTATTTATTTTAGACATGTTCTTGAGGGCTCGTATAGCTCCTGTATCAATCCATACATCAATTGTTCCAAGCACATTTGTATAAATGTTGCCACCATTATTTTCTAGACCTTTACTTTCTATGGAGCCCTTAGTATCAGCTCCTTTTTCCTCCCCTCTCTCCAACACACTCCTGGCCCCTTGATAAATTAAAAGTTATTATTATTTCCATATCATACACCACCACTGTCTCCCTTTCCCCACAGTTTCTGTTGTTCATTTCCCAGGGGGGATATGTGTTAAACATCATGCGCAGTATCTCCTTCTTCCCCATCTCTCCCTGCCCTTCTGGTATTGCTACTCCAATTTCTGCTCTTGGGTTCCATGTGTCCTGAACTCTGTCTCATCCAGACCTGTGCACATGCTCCTGCCTAGCTCGTGGTGAATGGCAGTTCTAGGGTCATGATAGTGGGAGGTAAGGAAACGCACAGAGGAGTACTGAGTGTTTCATCAGTGTTTTACTGCATTCTGATTGATTCATTCCTTCCCTGTGATCTCTATGTGAAAGGATGTCCAACCCACCTCATTCTCAACAACATGCTTTGTTTGTTTGTTTGTTTATTTGAGGTCTTCTGATTATCTGGTCCTGGTGAAACCTCATGGTCGCACAGGCTGGTATGCTCCTTCCATAATGGCTTGCTGCTTCTCTGCTAGATGGCTACATATTTAGCTGCGAGCCTTTAAGATTCCAGATGCTTTATCTTTTTATAGCCAGACAACATCAGCTTTTTTCCACCAAATTTGCTTATGCACCCATTTTGTTATTAGTAGTTGTGCTAACAATTGGAAGAGTGAGTGTGTTGGTCAGAGAGATATGCAAATCAAGTGAAGAAAGCTGATGGTGCTTGAGCTGTTAAGCAAAAGGGAAGCTTGCTTCCTAGAACTGCATCTGCAGAGTCTGAGTTTTTACAGACCAACTTCTTGGAATATGGGGGGAACATCTGCACAGTCCAGCTCTGGCCTTGAAAGGTGGGAGAAGGAGCAATGTGGACCATTCCCAAAGAGATAAGTTCTTTAGAATGCTGCGGGCAGGGGCTGCAAAGTCCAGCAGGTCATCCGTCTTTCTGAGAGACTTGGGAAGAGCTGTCTATTTTGGACCCAACCCAAACAATTCTTATACTTTTTCTTCTCAATGTGGTGCATAATATTTATAGATTTTCACATGTTAAACCAACCTTACATCACTGGAATGAATCTTACCTGGTCATGGTAGATTATATGTTTTATATATGTTTGTATTCTATTGGCCAATATATTGTTAAGGATTTTTGCATCTATATTCATTACAGCTATCGGTCTGTAGTTCTCAATTCTTGTGGAATCCTTGCCCTGTTTGGCTATCAAAGTTATACTGGATTCATGGAGTAAATTTGGAAGTTCTATCCTTTTCCATGCTTTGGAAGAGTTTGTGGAGGAGCAGCTCTTCCCTGAATGCTTGATAGAATTCTCCTGTGAAGCCATCTGGTCCAGGAACTTTTCTTGTTGGTAGTCTCTTGATAACCATATCTATTTCTTCTTTTGTTATGGATCTGTTGAGGTTCTTGACCTTTATCATGTTTTCTTGTTGAGGGTACCACAGTATGTTGCTGTTTGTATGTCATTTTGAAGAGCAGAGTGCCATATTTCTGGGATACCAAGAGACCTTGGGCTCTTTCTCTGTGTGGCTGCTACTAGTGTCTTTGAGGATTTCCTGTGACCACCTCCTGTGGTGATGAGTTGGACTGCTTTGTAAGCAGAGTGGCAAGGCAACTCAGTGGCCAGTGGTAGTGGGGATCCTCAGAATCTTGGGTGAGGTTGCTGATTATAGGTACCCCTCAGCCAAGTTGGGGAAGGCTTGTTTCTTGGCCATGGTTTCTGTATGGGCTGTCATGCCACAACTTGCAGCCTTTCAAAGAGTAGAGCCTGTTGGTCTTTCCGTTTTATTATGTTAAAAACCCCTAGACTGTGCTCTGGATGTTAGCTCTGACTTTGATATGTTAATATATGCAAATGTGTAGAGTTCTACAGTCTTCCATTCAAAGTTTCACAAAGGGTATACGCCCTTGTAAATTGAAAGTTTTTACCCAGAAAATATTTGTTTATTCTTTTTATATTGCACTTGTGCAGTGCCCTGGTTTGGGGCTGTGTCGTGCTATCCCCCACGGAAGAGCTACTCGCTTAGCAGAGAGGCTGTGTTTTTTGGGTTGTTGTTATTTCAGCTGACTGGAATGGAATTTACCCCCAGTCATCCGGTTGTGGAACTGCTTTCTGACAGGTAAAGATCTCAGTGGTGACTCTTCAATGGCTGAAAACTATTATCCAACTCTCTATTGTTACCCATACTGGCAGGCATAGAGCTGAGGAGAGGCAGAAAGGCATGTATAATGTACCTCCTCTGTTCCTGGGTTGGGAGGGGAGGAGCCAACCCCTAGACTGCATGTGCAAGGTGGTTGGAGGTTCAGCGAACTCTGGTGGGGGGGTCTTGTGGCTATCTCTCAGAGACTCTCTGTGAATCCAGGATTATGGCCATGTTTAGAAAACAGTCAGGGTTAATTGCTGCTCACTGAGGGGCTAGGGTACAAGAAAGGATCACAGATGCTGTTCTTCCAGACCTAGCATGGGGTCAGCGGAGTCTGCTGGTAGACACAACAATTCGAGAGCATTTCAGTGAATTCTCAAATTGCCTTGTGGGTGAATATCGAAAGAAGAGGTCTGAGTCAGACACCAATTCATTGAATCTATATCTAGCACCCAAACTCCCAGTCTTGGCCTCCTTATCTCGTAATTTTCTGGTTTGGCAGCAGGAGCACTGGGCCTGGATGCCATCTTGCTGGAATCTGATCTCAATGAAAGAATTAATTAAATTAGAAATTAATCTTAAAATTTCCTACTAATTACACATAAAAAACCTAATATGCAAAGCTGAAGCATTCACTGTGAGAGTGACTTCAAAGAAAACAAAAGACCCCAGAGTAAAAGGAGCAATGAGCTTTATCGAGCAATCTCAGACAAATGGACTTGCCATCAAAAGTTCTTGCCACATATGGTTCACATACAATAGCTATATGCATTGACTGTGATAAGAGTTGTATGAGCCCCCAATAAAATGATTTTTTTAAAGTTCTTAATGAGTTATTATATTTGGATGTGAGTTCTGTTGGCGGGGGCGGGGGGGGGGGCGCGGAAGGGAGAATTTTTATGAAAGTTTCCACACACTGGCTTTGAAACTTGCTACCAAAGTTGCTGCTGATTGTGAACTGATTTGCCATCTCCCACCTGCTTCCTTGACACACTCATAATGGCTAGGGGTGACTCCTCAAATGTCAACAGTTGAAAAGACTCAAGGTTTCTTACCTGCACACTCTAGGACTGAACATATAAATGTGACAAGGAGATTAAAGATGTGGGAATTGGTGCTATCATAGCTAATACATATCAAAGAAATTTCAGTCCTAGAATATGAAATTATTATACCTATTTTAAGTATTTTCCATATGGTAATCTTGTTAGTATAAAGAAATCTGGAAAAGTTGTCTTGGGCATCCTTACAAATTACACAGCTTATATTTTGTGGCTGTGAGGTCATAGTTGTGAAATACCCCATCTGACAACTTGACTAGATGTATGCTTTATATTTGAGTAGCCCAGAATACTTTTTCATCTGGATAAAAAATTCATTCTATTTCATCACTGCTGTTATTATCTTCATTTCCATTTTTCTCATGTTCTCTATGAAACACAGAAATGCAAGAGAGTTAACAATACCATCAAGTCAGTTCCCACTCATAGTAACCCTGTGTATAATGGAAATAAACACTGTCTGTTCCTGTATCATCCTCACTGTTGCTGACATGCTTGAGTTCACGATTGTAGCCACTGTGTGAGTACATCTCATGAAGGGACTTCCTCTTTTTTAGCTCCCCCTCTACGTTCCAAGTCTGATATCCTTGGCCAGAGACTGGTCTCTCCTAATAACATGTTAAAAAGTGGGTGAGACAAAGTTTTGCCATCGTCACTTCTTTTTTTTTTTTTTGCATCACTGCCCTCTGGTGGTCGTGGGCGCTACCCAGCGCTGCTCCTGAGAGCCGCCAATGGATTTGAACTGCCAAGTCTGCGGGCCGCAGTCCTGCACTCAACCACTTACGCCACCGGGGCTCAGCCCATTGTCACTTCTAAAGAGTATTGTGTCATATCCTCTTCTGACCCTGACTTGAATTTATGTTAGCTTTCTGTCACTGTGCTATTGCAACTGTTTTTAAATTCTCTTTAAAATTTTACTTGTATGTCATATTAAGCTTACGGTTCAATAACGTCCATAATCTGTTGGATCATCTTTATTTGAAATAAGCACAAATATGGATTTCTTCCAGTCACCGGGCCAGATAATAATTGTCTTCCAAAGTTCTTGACAAAGGCAAGTGAGGGCTTCCAGTGCTGCCTCAGTCTGTGAAGCATTTCAACTGATATTACATCCATTTCTAGAATCTTGATTTTAAATAATGCTTTCAGCGCACTTTGGACTTCTTTCTCAAATTACTATTTATTTTATATCATATACCGCCTCTTAAATTAGATGAATAGCAGTCATTTCTTTGGAGAGCTTTTGTTTGTTTTGTTGTTGTTGTTTTTAATTTTTTTTCTTTTGAGAGTTTTTAGCACCAAATCTTTGCATATTAATTATAATATTTTATCTGGTCTTGTGGAGCTTCCCTTTGAAATCTTCTTTTCATAATTACTTTTATTGCTTTAGCTACCGATTTAAGCACACGATTCACAGCTTCCCCTGTCCTCTACTTTATTCCTGTCCCCCCTTTCCTGTCTTTTTAATGGCATTTCGCTAAAATAAGGGAGGGAAGACCACTGTAAGCCAACTGAATAAACTCAGGAGGTTATAACTATATCATCACACACTGGGTACTGACCCTGGCATACAGGGAATGCCTGACCTTGGCAGTATTTTTAGAATAACTTCAAAGGTAAGATTTTCAAATGACAAGATGATTGCCTCCAGAGAAGTCTTGATGTTATTCTCTGATATTCAGCCACGGATGCTATGACAAACATTCTGACTACCTACTTGCTGTGAAGGCCTTTATTAGATGCTGCAGAAGGTAAAAAGGTGTATCAACAGAAAGCTATGTGTGGCAGTTACAAAAATCTACTGTCAACTTGTGTGAAGGGGTGGAGTCTAGCCTGTCAATCAGAGCATAGCCAATGAGACCTCTGTGTGGGCATGGTCTTCTCCTGAGAATTCTGGGAACTCCTGTTTTCCTCCCTGGAGGTGGGGCATGCACACTCTCTTCTTCAACATTCATGAGGACAAGCCAGATAGAGCTATGTGGATGCAGTCAGAGTCCTAGAGCTGGAGAAGCCGCATGAAGACCCATGCCTGCACTGAGATGCTTCCACAGTCACCGGATCCACAATCTTTCCACTTACCAGCTTGCGATCTACCTGCATTTAATATCATTCCATGTGTTGTGTCAGTTTGAAGAGGAATTTACAAACTGGTATAGGACATATTGGCTAATGTCAGACGTATGGACTTGATTTGCACTGGGCTAGGATGTTTTCTCAATATGTTTTCTCCTGTATATAAACTTATTTTTATACACCTATGCATGCCCATGAATTTGTTTCTCTAGTCTAACCAGACTAATACATCACACATCACCTGGTGTAAATTGCTGTATTCTAATGGACTTCCATGGGCTTTACCTTGGTTGTAGTTGAAGTTCCAACCAAAATGAAATTTGCTTTGATGAAAGAACTTGTATACTATGAGCTCATAGTAGATACAGTCATTCTTGCAGTTGTATTTGCCTTCATCATCTAGCTTCTTCTCCTGGGCGTGTCTCTGTGTCTAATTTGATCTTTTTATAAGACTGAAATTATTTTATTTAGAATCCACAAAACTTTGATGGGAGTCTAATTAACATAAAAGAGGAAACTCAATTTCAAAACAGTATTACACCCATAGATAGAGGTGTCATGGTTACCTACCATAAGTATTTTAGGGGAGCAGACACAGTATAATCTGTAACACTTCCCATTTCCTACATCATACCAAAGCATCGCTTTAACAGGACTACATTTTATTCACCAACTCATTCACACCAAGAGATATATAACCTCTATGGCAATGGTTCTCAACCTTCCTAATGCCACAACCCTTTAATACAGTTCCTCATGTTGTGGTGATTCCTAACCATAAAATTATTTTTGTTGCTACTTCATAATTGTAATTTGCTATTTATGAATAGGGTGACCCCTGTGAAAAGGTCGGGTGACACCTGTGAAAAGGTGATTTGACCCCCAAAGGGGTCACGACCCATAGGTTAAGAGCCACTGCTCGCTGGAATCCACACCCACTCTAGTTAATGCCCTCCCCCAAACTACAGCTTACCTTTTTCTGTGCATATCTAAAGCAGGATGCCTGTTTGGATGATATGTGCTTCTTTCTGCTGCCTACTTTCTGTTCACAGAACAACCTACCACATCTAGGAGTCTGCTAGACCACTTGCTAGAGTGCAGTTTTGCCAAGTCATATTGATTTAATTTAGATATAAATTTGCTTCTTTGTCTCTCCAAGCCCTCATCAGTATTTGATATTTCAATGTGCTTTCTCTCTGTTGAAAATATGTGTTTTCAATTGTCATTCCAGGTGTATTACCTTTTGATTTTTCAAGGTCACATCTCCCATTGTTATTTCCTGAACATACTGCTAGTCCCCTTCCAGTTTACCCCATTGTGGAAGTTTCTCAATTTTCCTTGGAGTTCCCAGATCTCAGATCCTATCTACAGGGTTCATCTCTAAATGTAATTATGAAGCTATGACCCACTTGACTTCAGTTCCTTTCATGGCACAAATCTTTATTTTGTACCCACTCTGTATAAGGCACATGAGCTCCATGACTACATGAAAATTAAAAGTTAGGGGTACATAATAGAAATTAATGAGTCCTGGGGGTAATGCTTGGTAAGTGTTGGAGTGCTAATTCAAAGTCAGTGATTCAAATCCACTAGACCAACTGCTCTATAAAGTTTTACAGTTTCAGAATCCTGATATAAGGGTGTGATAGGTAAGTTAGAATCTATTCAATGGCAGTAGGTTTACTTGTTGTTGTTGTTGTTCTAATATGAACTAAAAGAACCCAGGGAGTATAGTGAGTTAAGTGGGATAAAAACCAAAAGGTTGGTGGTTTGAACCTACCAGCCACTGAGCAAGAGGAAAATCTGCTTCTGTAAAGATTTATTATTTCAGTAACTTTATGGAACAGTTCTGCTATATCCTATATGGTGCCATGAGTCAGAATCAATTCAACAGCAGTGTGTAGCAAAAAGAATTAGAAGTCCCTGGGTGGCACAGTTAATACTCTTGGCTGCTAAACCAAAGGGTATCAGTCCAAGTCCTTTCAGAGGCACCTCAGAAGAAAGGCTGAGTGATCTACTTTCACACACAAAAATAATCCAGCCATGAATCAGAGTTCACTGGATGCCAACTGTTTAATAGCTGACTACTGAAGCCCTATGGTCTGGCTAGATGATACACCATTTCCATGAGCAGAAATGATACACCATTTCCATGATACCCCAAGGATATCAGTTACCTTTGCATCTTCATCCCCCATCTAATATAAAGCAGGTGATCAGTCATTACTAAATAATTCTCAGAACAAGAAAACATTAGAAAATATTAATGAATTTCTCAGATATTTGTCTTGCCTCACCAATCAATTGCCTTGAATTGAATCATTGATTTTTTATTTTATTTGAAAAAAACAGATTCTTTCCTTGAAATAAAATCTTATTTATAATTCACCTACAACATGGACTTCCCGGTATATTAAATGATTGTGTTGGATTCCATTTCACATTTAATGGAAAAGCCCTAACACCATCCCTTGCTCAAGTACTCATTTGAATTGTCCCCCAGATATCCATTCTTCTGTCAAAGCCTAGGTGAGACAGTTAAAGTTTATTGTGCCAACCTGGCCAATAAACACAAGCGGGGTTAATAGAGGGGAGGAGAGATAAATGGCTCGCTTAGTCTCACCTTTCTACTTCTCAGGTCTCTTGCTTTCTGATGGACTGGCAAGATTCACTTCCTACAAGACATCCCTGAGCAGAAAAAACATAGACCTACCCCAATGCAGTCCTGGGTGCTGGAGCAGCCGTGTGGAGACGCCTGCCAGAGCTGAGATGCTGACACACTCACTGGTTTGGTTTTCCTCCTGCAGTCGGCATTGTTGCGTGTGTTTTGTGAGATGGAGATGGAGAGGAGATGGAGAACTTTGCAGACTGGTGTTGGACATATGGGCTAATCTTGGACTTGTGGATTTAGGCAACACTTGGTTGGGATGATTTCTTGATGTGCACATACTCTATAAATAAAACACTTTCTTATACATATGAATTTTTTGTGGATTTGTTTCTCTAATGTACCCACACTAACCCACTAGGCCATGGCATTATGTCCCTTACATACCCATGGAGATGTCTTTCTGATCATCCCAGTCATGTCCTTTTCTGAACTTCCAGAAGTTCAGTCATCTGCACTGCTCTTTTGGTGAATAATGAATTTGTGTCAAGGAGCAACTCACATGCCCTGAGGTTTGCTAACAGCCATGCCTTAAGATTTGTGTATCATCTAATTTAATCCTCAAATATACTCTCCTTGCCTTCATTTCTCTGATGAAGAAATACAAGCTAAAAGAAGTTAAGAAATTTTCCAGTCAGAGTACAGTACAATAATGATGAAATATGCAACTTTCCTCTGGTCTTTAACTGCTTCCTCCCTCCCCTCATGATCCCAATTCTACCTTACAAATCCAGTTAGACCAGAAGATGTACACTTGTACAGATAGGAGCCAGGAACATGGGAAATCCAGGACAGATGATCACTTTAGGGTTAATAGTGAGAGTGGCAATACTGGGAGGGTGGAGGGAAGGTGGAGTAGAAAGGGGGAACAGATTATAAGGATCCACATATAACCTCTTCCCTGGGTTATGGACAACAGGGAAGTGGGTGAAGGGAGACATTGGACATTGTACAATATGGCAAAATAATAATAATTTATAAATTATCAAGGGTTCATGAGCGAGGAGGAAAATGTGGAGTTAATATTAAGGGTTTAAGTAGAAAGAAAATGTTTTGAGAAAGATGATGGCAACAAATGTACAAATGAACTATGCATAATTTGATGTGTCACCTTTTTTTGGAATGGCCAAAAGTGTGGTTCTCTTTTAGTCAATTGGCAAGTAGCTGTGTTCCAAATCTCTTGACATAAACCAGTGAGCACTTCCAGTGCTGCATCCTTTGGTCAAACATTTCAATTGGTATTCTATCAATTCCTGGAGTCTTTTGGGGGACCAATGTCCCAGGAAAGCAAGGACATCTTCTTTCAATTCCATTTTAAAAATCATGTTCTATCTACTGATCTCATCCAACCCCAAACAATCCTTTTTGATAGAGTGACTCTATACTTATTCCACCTTCATTTTATATCTCCCATTGTTCCATAATTTAGCCTAACAAATCTTTCAATATTGCAACTTGAGTCTTGAATTTCTCCTTTGTGTCTTTTAGCTCAAGAAATGTCAAATTTCTTCCCCTCTGATTTTAGAACTCCACAGTATTTTCCTTTTCAAAATCCATTATAATATTTTAATTTATGTACCTGTTACATAATCTACTGTCAATTTGTTTAAAGGGGTGGAGTCTAGCCTGTCAATCAGGTCATAGCCAATGAGGCTTCTGTGTGGCCTTCTCCTGGTGATTCTGGAGATTCATGTCTTTCTCTCTGTGGATAGAATGCACACTCTTCCTGCAAGACATTCCTGTCGATAAACCACATGGAGCCACATCTGTGGAACCAAAGGCCTAGAGCTAGAGGAGCCGTATGGAGAACCATGCCAGCACTGAAATGCTTCTATCGCCACTGGATCTACAAGACTTTGCAGCACTGCTCGGGTTTGAAGGAGAATTTATAGACCAGTATCAGACATAGGGGCTAATATCACACTTACGTACTTTATCAGGACTGGACTGGGATGTTTTCTCCATATATGATTGCCCTTTTACATAAAGCTCTTTCTTATACATATATGAGTGTCTATGAATTTGTTTCTCTAGTCAACCCATACCAACAAATTATTATATCAGGAAGGGGTGGGAGTGATAAAAGACACTTTGTCTTATCAAGTACCCCATTGAAATCGTCTGTTGAATCTTTCACTTCATAATTTCTTTGATTTGCTTTCATATTTGAAGCTCAAGAACATAGTTTCAGGGTCTCTTTTGACATGTACTTTGTTCTTTTCTTTCTCTCCTGTCTTTTAAATGACTTTTTTCCTCCTTTATGTATATCCTTGGTATTATCACACATCTTGTCTACTCTTTAGTCATGAATGTTCAATATGTCAATTGTTTTCTGGAAATAATCTCTAAATGGAAAAGGCTGTCCTCTTAATTATTCTCCTAAGGCCCAAATCATATGGATGTGTGTTTATTCTACAGCTTTAACTTGTTTCCCTTCCTTTAAAAATTTAAAGTTACTAAAAACACAAAATCAAGTACTCTGAATGAAACTTGCTTCTACAGTGGAAGAAAAAGTAAACAAATTCAATAGTGTGTTAGTCCAGGTAGAGTAGAGGAACAAATTTCAGAGACACGCGTATAGGTATAAGGAAAGGGTTTATATACAAAAGAAATGTGACCCTAAGAAGGCATCCCAATCCAGTCCAGTGCAAAGTCATAAGTCCAATAATAACCCATATGCCCGAAATCAGTCTATAAAGTCTGCTTCTGATTCAGGAAGTCACAGGTCAGTGGGTGCAGAATTCAGGCGCTAGCCCTCGCTTCCAGGGCTCAGGTCCATCAACAGCATGCCACTCCAGCTTCAGAGGTCTGTCTTCATCAGGGCTAAGTCGTGTGGTCTCTCCACCGGCTACTCCAGCCTCCCAGCCACCATCATTCTGTGTTGCCTGTAGTTAATCATCTCTAGCTTCTCATCTTCATGAGGGAAATACCACAAGATTTCCCAGGATTCTCAGGTGAAAGCCATGCCCACACAGAGGCCTCATCAGCTTCTCAATGGCTTTTTCCTGATTAACAGGCCAGACTCCACCCCTACATTTCAATTATAAAATTAACATAAGCAGATGACTGCCACAAATAGCAAATGGAATTATAAATGAAATAAAAGACAAAAAAGTTAAATCACTGGAAAAAATTTATGTTATGTCACCACAGTATAATTTCCTTTGTATATCAAAAACTTCTACTCTATCATAACCCAGTTCTAACTTACAAACCAGCTAGCCTGCAAAACACACATTGGTACAGATAGGAGCTCTCAACACATGGAATTCAGGAAAGATAAAACCCTCAGAAACAATAATGGCAGTAGTGATATCATGAGAGTAGAGGAATGGTCAAAGAAAGGGAGGGATGAGAAAGGGGGAACCCATCACAAGATTGAATATATGGTCCTCTCACCCTAAAGGGTCAATAAGAGAAATGTAGATGAAGAAAGACAGTGGACAATGTATGACATGAAATAACAATAACAATATATGATTAATGAAGGATACATGAGAGTGTGAGGCAGGGGGGTGGGAGGGAAAGGAGTTTATACCAAGGACTCAAATAGAAAATATTTTGGAAATGATGATGGCAACTTATGTACAAATATGATTGATGCAATAGATGTATAGAATGCTGTAAGAGCTCCCAATAATATGAAATTTTTAAAGCTCCTACTGATTAAGCAGAAAAAACTCCAGCAATTCAATATAAGAGTTCATCATTCAATAGATCAACAAGTAGTTCACAACAAAGGAAATAAAATGGCCCTTTAAAATATGAAATATAAAATATCATGTTCAGATAACAAAGATGAAAGAGTTAATTCCATGTTGGAGCAGAATGGTGAAGCAGGCATTGCTGATGATAATGAAAATACATCAGCCCTTATGGAGGAAAATTTAGCCATATATATCAAAATTTCAAATTATTTTCTATTTGACCTAGAAATTCTAAGTCTATGAATTCACCATGTTCATGAGTAGGCTTCAAAACATCATGTAATGTAGAATTAAAATAGTAGACTTTTCCTACAATCTTTTGGAAGCTCGCTTGTTTATTGTTTTATATATGTAAAATTATAGATGTACAAAGTTATATACGATCGTGTAATACCAAAAATTATTTTTTAAATGCAAATGTTAGTCAACAGAGATTAGTTTGACTAAAATTTTTGGTATAGCTCTACCATTTTTCATCTAAAATCTTTGGGTTAACTGTACTTTTCATGTCAGAATTATTTTTTAATTTACAAAACTCATATGGTGTATATACCATACATCCTGTAACATTCCACAGGGCTCAGGGGCAGTACTTGATAATAAAATCCATAAATATTTCCACATAAAACAATAAATATTACTATAAATTATGAATGATACTATAAATTGATTCAAGTTAGTTCAAATCCTCTTTTACCACCAAATGACTTTTCCATAAGCTTAGAACTACTTTGGGTTTTAAGGCAATCTTTTAATTTTAGAAAATATGGTTAGAAAATTGTGGACATGTAGAACTTTATCATAAGAATATCATACAATGATAATTAAATAAGGGCACAGATTAAATACCTTGCAATATCAAAGACATCCTGTTAAGATAAAGAAAAAATATGTGTGGTTGCTACTGTATGATCCTTCTTATATAAAATATCTAGATTAGGCAAAGGTAGAAACCAACCTGATTCATGATACAGGGGGAGGGAGAAGAGGAAGTTACTGTTGCAGAGGAACTCGATTCTATTTCTGTGATTGTTGTTGCTGGGTGCCCTCAAATCCTCTCCAACTCATAGCAAGCCTATGTACAGCAGAACGGAATACTGCCCGTCCTCACAACTGTTGCCATAGTTTGTCCAAAGTTGCAGCATTGTGTCAATAAATCCCACTGGTGGGCTCCCCCCCTTTCCCTGGATGTCTACCCAGTAGGATGTCTTTATTCAGGGACTGTTTTCTCCTGACAATATGTTCAAAATACACAAGATGAAATCTCTCCATCCTTACTTCCTTATGCCTATACTTCCACCAAGACAAATGTTGTTCTTCTGGGAGTCTATAGTACTTTCAACATTCTTCATCAACACCATAATTCAAATACATCAATTATTCCCAAGTCTACCTTCCAGCTTTCACATAAAGATGAAAAGATTGAACATACCACAGGCTTAGACACCTTCAGCTTCAAAATGCCATTCTTGTTTCTCAACACTTGACAAAGAGCATTTGCAGTATATTTGTCCAATGCAAAACATCCCTTGATTTTGTGAGCATTGATTATAGACCCAAACAAAATAAAATACTTGGCAACTTCAATCTTTCTTTGCTGATTATGAGCTTGTGTGAGGATTTTAGCTTGTTTTAACATCGAGTTACAGTCCATACTTTGGAATTCCTTCATGAATTCTTCAAGTCTTCTTGGCTGTCAGCGAGCAAGGATGTGCCATTTGCATACTGTGGGTTGTTAATGAGACTTCATCTAGCTTATTTTCTAATCCTGCAGATTGAATAAGTATGATCAAAATAAACCTGACATACACTTTTTTCCTGTTTTTACACCATGTAACGATCCCTTGTTCTATTTCAAGGATTGCTTCTTGGTCTCTGTATAGGTGCTACATGAACATAATAAAGTGTTCTGGTATTCCCCTTCTTCTATGAGCTGGAATTGAACCTCCATCCAAGTGGGCCACAGTCCCGTGCATAACCACTACACCACCGGGGCTCAGCCCTCCTCAATATTATTCACAGTTTGTTATAATGCACACAGTTGAATGTCTTAGCATAATCTGTAAAACACAAGTAAACATTTTTCTGTTATTCTCTGCTTTTAGGTCTAAGATCCATTATTCTATGTCCTCTGGTAAATCCAGTTTGAACATCTGGCAGCTCTCTATTGTTGTACTGCTGGAGATGATTTTTAATTATCTTCAGTTAAAATTTTACTTGTACGTGATGTTGACAATATTATGCAATATTATGGGAAATCTTTCTTTGGAATGGGCACACATATGAATCTCTTCCAGGAGGGTGCCCAGATAGCTCTCTTCCAAATTTCTTGGTATGGATTAGAGAGTGCTTCCAGTGCTGCATCCATTTGTTGAAACATTTTGATTGGCATTCTATCTGTTGCTAATGCTGTCCATGTAACCTGGACTTCTTCTCTCATTACCAGTGGTTCTGGATCACATTCCACCTCTTACAATGATTGAATGTTAACCAATTATTTTAATATAGTGAATCTGTGCATTTTCCATTTTCATCTAGTGCTTCCTACATCATTCAATATATTTCCCATTGAATCCTTTAATATTGTAACTTACAGCTTGAAATTTTTGCCAATTCTTTCAGCCTGAGATATTCTGAGCATGTTCTTCTTTTGAGGTTTTCTAGTTTTTCATCCTCACTCATCTTTATTATAATGCTTTGCTTTGTTCTCTTGGACTGCCCTCTTAAATTTTTTGTTTAGTTCTTAGACTCCATCATTTCTTCCTTTTGTTTTAGCTGCTCTATGTAAGAGCAACTTTCATAATCTCTTCTGATATTCATTTTGATCTTTTCCTTATTTCTTGTTTTTTTAATGATCTTTTGCCTTCTTCATGTATGGTGTTCTTAAAGTCATCCCATAACTTATCTGGTCTTTCATTACTAGTCTTCAATTAGTCTGTTCTTCAGATCATTTCTCTGACCGCAGAAGCATTAAGGGAAGTACCTTGGAGACAAACTCAAAGAATAGGTATTTGAATATACCCATTAGCACCACAGAAGAAAAGCCTAGAAATCTACTTCATTTATATAATTCTGCTATGTTGATTCTAGCCACTAACTGTTTTATTTGTAGTTGAATAAAAGTATTATACTACTGCCCTTAAAAACTATGAAGTACAGTTCTACTCTGACACACGTGAACTTTTCATTGGTCAGAAGCAACTCAATGGCATCAGGAGGTTAACAACAAACATTTAATTTGCATCCAAACTCCTGGATAGATAAACTGTCTTTATTTATCTAGGACAGTAGTACATTTAACATTGCAAGTATTAAGTGTGTCCCAAGATCTGTTTTCAGTGAACAAATTAGGGCAATTTCCCACTGACACAGGTTGTAGTGCCTGCTGCATCACTTGTGTAATCTTGAACAAGCTACTTAAATATTCCATATCTCAGTTTCCCCTCATGCACAATAGGGACAAGATAATAACATCACATAGGCTCCTGTGAAGAGTGAATTAACACACCTTCAAAGTACTCAGAACAGAATTTTACACATGGCCAGAGATCTGTATTTGTTCAGCGAAGTAAATAAAGGTAAGTTCTGGTGAGCTTTATTGTCAATGTTCTTGACACGCCTGTACAGAGAGACATTGAACACTTGTAGCCTGAAAGGCTGTGTTTGTAGTGACGAAAACACGAGGGTATGAGGGATTTTTACCGAATCACTCATTAAGAGAGGGTATGGAGTGGAGCCAGAGCAAGAAGCCAGCATCCCTGTCAGCCCAGCCATGTCTGCTTTGTCCTGAACAGCCCCTTCCTGCTGTTGCTGTTGCTCACCTCTTGCCACAACTGATGGGCACATAGTAGGCTTGCTATAAATATTTAGAAAATAAGTAAACATGCTTCTCTCACACTGGCCCATCCAGGGTTGCTGGAAGGAATTTGTATTCTTGGTTCCTCTTCTTCATTTCCCAAGAAGCATTGCCAGTGTTAGAGATTTTCTGATATTATACAAAGAAACAAAAGCCAAAAAGTAAGAAAAGTCCTCTTTTGGGGAATTATTGATGGTCTAGAACCTGTGTCACCTAAATATAGAAATGTCTGTGGTAGTCAAAAATTGTCCAGAACCTCCAGGAGACTGGTTCTGCAAAGGAGTTGGCAAATCAGATAAAGGCCTTATTACTAAAATCTACAATACCCTGATAGCTTCCAAAAAGAGCAAAACTAACTGCCCACTGAGGAGGTGGGCAAAGGAACTACACAGAAGTTTCACAGAGGCAGAAATCAGAATGGCTAATAAACATATGAGAAAATGTTCCCAATCATTAGCCACAAGAGCAATGCAAGACAAAACAACAATGAGATACCACCTAACACCCTCAAGGATAGCCCAATTCAAAACATTAGAAAGCGACAAGTGTTGGAGAGGCTGTGGGAAGACAGGGACTCTTATCCACTGCTGGTGGACCAGTAGGTATGTACAGCCACTATGGAAATCAATTTGGAGATATCTAAAACAGATGGAAATTGAGCTACCACATGACTCAACAATCCCCCTCCTGTGTATATACCCTGAAGAGGCAAGCAACAATCCACAACCAGACATCTGTGGCCCGATGTTCACCGCAGCACAGTTCACAATCGCAAGGAGTTGGAAGTAGTCCAAATTTCCATCAACTGATGAATGGATTAAAAAGCTGTGGTACATACATACAATGGAGTACTATACATCACTGAAAAGCAGTGATGAATATGTGACGCACATCACCGCATGGGAAGAATTGTAGGAAATTATGCTAAGTGACGTTAGCCATGCACAAAAGGACATGTATTATATGAGTGCACTGAGGTAAGCTTAATAACAATTTTAAAAATGCAAAAAGGGAATCGGGAATAATCTACAGTATACAGAAAATCCTGGGAGAAGACCCAGTAGTACAGCAGGGACCAAATCTAGGGCTACATATGGTAACCAACTTGGGTGGGACACCAGGAGGGGGCAGGTCAGATGCTGACAGAGAGGGAATGGTGCAGAGAGGGAATGGGGTGCTAACCCACCCAAGGGGAATGTAATTTTTATATTTCTACAGGAAAAGAGGGACCACACTTAAATCCGGTGTTCCCAGATGTGAATGCAGTGTGACGCAAAGGAGCAGAGAACCAGTGGAGAGGTCGGAGAGCATAACCCCAATCCCAACTAAGGGACAGTCACCTCTCCCCCAGGGGACTTTGCCTTGGAGGTCAGCCCTGAAGATGCAGCTTGGGGAGAGAGATATGCCTGATCAGAGCACATGAGAACAAATGAAGGGGGAGGAATACAGAATGGCTTACTGAGTCTTCAGGATGATATTCCTACTCAGAACAGCTAATACTCAGAGAGAGGATCCTCATAGAGGATAATATGGCCAGCCTCAATATGAAATATGGCTACCTTCGCTGACCCAAGGCCTTTCAGGGTCATCAATGGAGAAACAGGGTCAGGATTATACCCTGTCTGACACAACCACACCATAGCAAAAAACTAAGGGTATGCAACAGAGCATGGAGCTCCAGATGGAGTGCCAAGGATATACTTTGGGGCCAGGGTGTGGCACCCCATCTGACTCAACCAGGAGACACTCCTGGAGGTCAGCAAGCAGATTTTAAACTATCTGCAGGTTTCTGTGTTATTATTTTTGTATTTTTGCATGTAGGTGTATATGTCAGACATTTTGGGTTTTTTTGTTGATGTTGTCATTGTTCTGTTTTCTTTGGTTGCTTCATTTTGAGATGCCTTTTTTTGTGCATGTTGATTTCTCTGCAGGTCTATCTGGATGGGGTAGGCTGGATTGGTGGTCTGGGGGTGGGTATTATGGGCCTGATGGTTCCAGAGTCAACGTGGGAAGGGGAAGGGGTGTTGGCCAGCCTGGGGAAGGGGGTTAGTGGGTAGTTCAGGGTCGGTGGTGGGGTGGGTGTGGGAGGGCCAATAAGGACTGATCAAGACAAATGTAACAGAAAGAAATACTGAAACCCAACTGGAGCTTGAGCATGATGGTGAGTTGGGAGGAGGTATAAGGAACTAGAGGAAAGAACTGGGGATTAAGGGGCATTTATAGAGATTTAAATACAGACATGTACATAGGTGCATATATTTATATATGACAATGGGGAAATAGATCAACATGCATATATTTATAGAGTTAGAATTAGGACAGCAGATGGGCATTGGACCTCCATTTAAGTACCTCCTCAATGCAAGAACATTTTGTTCTATTAAATTGGCATTCCATGATGCCCACCTTCCCAACACAATCACTGAAAACAAATGTGTGCATAAGCATATGCGGTGAAGAAAGCTGATGGTGACCGGCTATCAAAAGATATAGCGTCTGTGGTCTAAATGGCTTGAAAGTAAACAAGTGGCCATCTATCTCAGAAACAACAAAGTCCACATTTTAGAAGCACACCAGCTTGTGGGAACAAGAGCTGTCAAAAGGGTCACTTATCAGGTTTCAAGAACTAATAATCATAATATTATATGCTCACTTTCCTGATATAATCGCTGATGACAAATATGTGCATAAGCAAATGTGGGGAAGAAAGCTGATGGTGCCCGGCTATCAAAAGATGCAGCATCTGGGATATTAAAGCCTTGAAAGTAAACAAGTGGCCATCCAGCTCAGAAGCAAGCCCACATGGACAAAGCACACCAGCTTGTGTGACCAGGAGGTATCAAAGGGATCCAGTATCAAGCATCAAAAAACTGAAAACTATATCATTATAAATGACGGAGAATGCAGATTGGGGACCCAACACCCATCAATAAGTGAAGCGACATCCTCCTACAGAGGGGTTGCAGTGAGGAGATGAGCCAGTCAAGGTACAGTGCAGTAACAATGAAATGTGCAGCTTTCCTCTGGTTCTCAAATGCTTCTTCCCACCCACTATCATGATAATAATTCTACTTGACAGATTCAGTAAGACCAGAGGTTGTACACAGGAGCCGGAAACATGGGGGATTTAAGATAGATGATCCCTCGGAACTAGTAGGGGGAGGAATCATTCTGGAAGGGTGGAGGGAGGGTGGATTAGAAAGGGGCAACTAATCTCAGGAATCTGCTTATGTCCTCCTTTTGGGGTGCAGACAACAGGGGGTGGGTGAAGAGACCCATTGGACAGTGTACAATATGAAAAGATAATAACAATTTGTAAATTATTATGAGTTCATGGGGGGATTGGAGGGGGGAGAAATATGGGGAGCTGAAATTTTAAAAAGAACAAGAGGAAAGGGGGAAAGAGGAGCTTATAACAAGGGCTCAAGTGGAAAATATTTGAAAACGAATACAGCAACATGTGTAAAAATATGTTTAATACAAATGATGTATTGAATGTTATAAGAGCTCCCAATAGAATAGATGAGCAAACTCTGGCACATACACACAATGGAGTACTATGCCTCACTCAAAAGCTCGGACGAGCACATGAAGCACATCTCTGCATGGGAAGAACTGGAGGAAATTACGCTAAGCGAAGTCAGTCAGTCACAAAAGGGGAAGTACTGCATGAGCCCCCTGAGGTAAGTAGAAACAGTATGGTGAGTATGAAAGAGAAAACTTCTGTACCATAACACTTGGTCCAAGAAGTAGGGTAAGGGGAGGAGGGAGGACCAAATGCAGGGAGGTACACGTTGGATGCAACACAGTAATGGGAGAAAGATGAGGGGGTAGAGGGGATAGGGAGATAAAAGAGAGTTCAAAAATGAAAGTATAACAGAGGGAACAGCGCACTAATCTACCCAGGGGTGGGTACTGGTCTTGTCTCCACAGAAACCGGAGTGGGCAAGCAGTTCCTACCACAAAGCACCCAACCAGTAGGACAGCATGGATGCATGGAAGGATGCAAGAAAAGAGAGAGCTACAGAGCCAGAAGCAACCAGAGTCAGATGGACTCCTTTTCTAGAAGTGG
This sequence comes from Nesogale talazaci, assembly GCA_004026705.1. NCBI lineage: Eukaryota > Metazoa > Chordata > Mammalia > Afrosoricida > Tenrecidae > Nesogale > Nesogale talazaci. Next base: position 37,648 of record PVJH01021092.1, read on the forward strand.
GTGTGGCAGAGAACAGGTTGGGGGAGGGGTCAGGATCCCACACCCACAGGGATAAAGACAAGAAGGAAGGAAGAGGAAGAGAACTGGTCCAAACTCCATGCCGACACATGATGCTCAGAGGAATACATCCCGCTGGAGATGCTATGAGCCACAGAAAGGACTGGGCAAACAATGATTCCTGGGGGCACGAGAGAGGGGAGGAGAAGGGAGTATAGACAAACACATGGACGGGGGAGGGGGAGCAACAAATGGCCTAGAATCAATGGAAAAGAGGGTGTGGGAGGCCTGGTCGGGATTGAGCAAGGACAATGAATCCATGAGGAAACACTGAAACACCAATGAAGGTGGAATAAGATGGTGGGACAGGAGGGAGACAGAAGGAAATAGAGGAAAGAGCTAGAAGGCAAAGGGCACTTGCAGAGGTCTAACATGGGTATGTCCATAAATACAACTATCTGTTATAAGGTGGAAATAAATTTAAGAACATATCTATAGGCCAAATATTAGGGCAGCAGGTGGACCTTGGGCCCTCACCCTGGTGCTCCCTCAATGCAAGAACACTTTGTTCTATGAATCTGGTATTCCTCGAGGCTCACTGGCCCAACATGATCACTGAAGTTAAATGGGTGCATAAGCAAATGTGGTGAAGAAAGACGATGGTGCTCAGCCATCAAAGGATATATCGTCTGGAGTTTTAAAAGCCTAAAGATAAACAATAGACCATCCACTTGAGAAGAGACCACACCCACACAGAAGCACAACAGCCAGTGTGGCCACACGGTGGTGAAAGGTCTAGGCAATAGACATCAAACGGGGGTGGGGGGAGACACATATCAATGTGTGCACACACCCACAAGGTGCCCACTGAGGACATGTGGGAGCATGAGCAAGAGTGGTAAAGAAAGCTGATGGTGCCCAGCTATCAAAAGATATAGCATCTGGGCTCTTAAAGGCTTGAGCATAAACAAGCAGCCATCTAGCTCAGGAGCAACAAAACCCACCATAAAAGAAGCTCACTTGCCTGTGCGATCATGAGGTGCTGAAACAATCAGGCATCAGAACAAAAATCAAAATCAATGAACCAATTGACTCCTGATATCACTGAAGACAAATGGATACAGAGGCAAACAGAGTAGAAGAAAAGATGGTTCCCAGCTACCAAATGATTGAATGTCTAGAGTCTCAAAGACTTGAAGATAACTGAGCCGCCATTCAGCATGGAGACAGCAAAGTCCACAGGGAGGAAGCACACCAGCAAGTGTGATCAAGAGGGCCCAAAGGGAGCAGATATCAAGCACCAAAGAACAGGAATCACTTCATTACGAGTGAGGGGAGGGGCGGGGTGGGGACCTAAGGCCCACTGGCGGGTAATTGGCCACCCCTTTACAGGGGAGCCATGCGAAGGAGACAGACTAGTCAGAGTGCAGCCAGGCAGTGATGATGCATACAAGTTTCCTCTAGTTCCTGAGGTCTCCCTACCCCTGAACCATCATGATCCCAACTCTACCTTGCGCATCCAGATGGACTGGAGAAGGTACACTAGTGGAGAGGGGGGCTGGAAATATGGGGAAATCAGGATGGATGAGCCCCTTTGGGCCGGTGGTTAGATTGAAACTACTGGATGGGTGGAGAG